>JAWNNU010000689.1:0-69042 GCA_035044585.1 Scaptomyza polygonia | reverse complement strand
TTTAGGAGAATATACATTCCTATTTAAGTACGACCCCAATATAAATGTAGAAGAAGAAATAGCACCAGAGTGTCTAGACCCACCTTCGTCGGAAGACTTAGAATTCAATTTCGTGATAAACGAAGAATTAAAAGAGTCCAACGAATTCCGCTTAGATCATCTTAACGATGAAGAAAAAAGGTGTGTGTCAAAAATTCTTCACAAATATCGAGACATACAATATCATGAAGGTGACAATTTGACTTTCACTAGTACTGTTAAACATTCGATAATTACAAAACATGAGGACTCAATTTACAAGAGACCCTACAAATATTCCAGTGACACCAAGGTATGACACACAAGAAAAAAAAGAAACAAATTGAAAAATTAAATGAATCAAGAGAAGAATTTGAAATAGATACAAGGTACAGATCTTCACCATTAGTTAAATCAAAAATAACCAATCCATTCAAAAAGACAGGTCAGTTAAGACAACTAGACGAGAAACATTTTGAAGAAACTAATAGAGGTAGAAAAGTCACCCATTACAAATCAAAGTTTAAGAAGAAAAAGAAAAATAATACGAGTAAATACATTAATTACAGAGAACCAGCTAATGAAAGGAATTCTGATAATAATAACGCTGCTAACGGTGACAATTAACGGACAAAGTATCGAAATAAATCCTATAAAGGCAAACAATGGTTACCTAATATTTAAAACAGGAACACTGGACATTCCAACAAATTTTGAATACCACTATCTAACTGTAAATTTAACAAAAATAGAAAAAGTCTACAATAACCTATTAATACAAGCAAAGGATTACGCAAATTCAACTAAAATAAATTACCTTATTGAAAAACTAAACAGGGAAATGAACGGGATAACGATCATTCAAAGAGAAAAGAGAGGACTAATAAATTTAGTGGGTAAAACTTACAAATACTTATTCGGAACATTAGATACAGATGACAGAGACGAACTAGAACAGAGAAAATTCTTAACATTAAAGCATCAACTTGGTTTAAAACTGATACAAAAGAAATTTATATAATATCACATATTCCACAAGAAATTAGCAAAACACCTATTTTCGAAATAATACCCTACCCAGATGAGAACGATAATATTGTTACAGAAAATATTCAAGAAAAATATTTTATAAATAATAATAAAGTATATGGCACAATTACTAAGAAACAAATAATGAATAATTGCATAATAGGCATTGTAAAACAAATCAAAACCGAATGTAAATACACCAAAACAATTAAAAACTTTCAAACAAATTATATTGAACCAAACATAATCTTAACATGGAATTTGCCAGAATCTATTGTTAATCAAAATTGTATGAATAATGAAATTAAGATAAAAGGAAACAATATTATAAAAATTTATAATTGTGATTTACAAATTAACGAAATATCAATATCAAACTCAAGACTAGATTTTACACAGAACATTTATGTCAGCAATAATGTAGCAAAACTCGAACCATTATCATATATTCAAACTAAGGAATTAATTTTGGAACATACAAAATATTATAATACATTTCAAATAATAACATTGACATCATTAACCATTACCATATTAAGCATATTATTTTACTTAATTTATAAGTTCAAAAGCTTACCCAGAACACTTATTGTTAAGTATAGAAAACCTAAAGAACCAGAAATAAGTAAAGATCAAATAGAATTACCAATAGTTGAACAAGATCAACCCGCATTGTATCCCAAGATAGGTGCAGTCTAACGTCACGCAAATTTTTTAAGTGTGGGCGAGTAAGATATCTAATATGCCCACATATTCATATCTCAAATATGTTACACATAGCATGAACCCCAACTCATAGCCAAACCATAAAGCATCCCAAAACTTATTGTAAACAACATCTGAGTCCGTCTGTAAACAAATCCTAATAATCACGCCACAAGCGTGAGATCGCCGAATTGGCACTTTTTTGGTAAAAGCTTAAAACGATCAACATAAACATATTCCTAAAATCACGCCACAAGCGTGAGATCGCCGAATTGGCACTTTTTATAAAAGCTTAAAAGCTTTAATCATAAGAAAAGCTCTCAACCGAGGCTTGCTCTGCGCAGCAAGGACTTCACAAGAGCAGTTGGAATTGAATGATAGAATAAGCAAGACGTTTAACATTCGTCAACATTTTAACATTGAATAAAGAGTTTATTAGTGTAAAAGAAATAAAACTGTGTTTTTATATTTTTTTACACAACTTAATAACGAACAATCCAATTATATATATTAAAATCAAATATTAGAGTTTTCATTGACAATTATTGAATATTGGTTCAAGGGGTATTTTTTCTTTGTGCAGCTTGTGCGTCTCAGCTACGACAAGCCAGCACGTTGTTGTTTTGTTTAGTTTCCCTTTGCGTTCAGCGGCCCGTCGATTAAAGGAGAGGCGGCGGGTCAGCGGACAGCAAGAACAGTACAAAGTTGTTGGTACATATTGTATGAAAGTGCGTTTCAAACATATTTCTTGCTGTGCGTGCTTATCGAGATTTTTGCTATTTTTGATAGTTTTCCATTTTTGTGTCGGCGGCAAACGCGTGCTTACATTTGCATATGTACCAATGCACTACTGAATACACTTTCGTAATTTGTGTACATCTTTACATAACTGTATGCCAATGATTGTTAGAAAGTGTCATAGGGTAAAAATTGGGAAGAGTATGTATGATCAGCAATAGCAAAACTAATATTTGACTGCCTTGGAAGACAAAATCTTGTTTTCTTACTCAAGCGCAATAATGGGGGAAGTAAAATAGTTTTGTGGACAAGTGCTTGCAGAAGCCTATTTTTTAGCTCAAGATACTTGGTTGGCTAGGTGCATATCAGTTGCTAGTCCAAGTGTTTTGTGGGGTGGGACAGGTATCAAAAGGTCATAGAATACGTAAGGCAGGCAAGCTATCGTTCATATCCAAGAAACTTATTTATTGCAAAAATTAACAGGCTTCTGCAAACACTTCTCCTGTATTTATTTGTTGGTATGCTTCTTTGTTTGTGTGTTTTAATCGTAGTTAAATGTGATGAAAGAAATAACAGAAGTCAGCAGCAGGTGGTTTTGTTGAGTTAGAAGTTCTAAATTAAAACAACCAAAATCAACAATAAAGACTGCTCTCTCTTTTTGTCTTCCAAGGCAGTCAAATATCACTTTTGCTGCTGCTCATCATACGTACTCTTCCCAGTTTTTCCTTTATGATACTTTCTAACAGCCCTTGCTATACAATAATGCAAAGATGTACACATATTACGTAAGTGTATTCAGCGATGCATTTGTAAAGGTCAGTTGCCGAAAAATCGGAATAAAGTAAAGTAGAATAAAAAATAGACAGAGAAACTGGAGAAAGGAAAACTAAATTCAATAAACTATTCTTTTCTTTTTTATGCTAATATATAGCAATCAAACATGTACAAACGGCTGTTAACACATCGCTCGTGAAATCTAACACTCATTAGTTTTTTTTTTTTAGTTTTGAATTAGACATTTTTCTTTGTTTTTGTTGTTTAACAGCCATTCTTTTGGTACAGTTCTTAATTTTAAAGAATAAACGTATCTTAAAATTTATTTTTTTTTATATTTACACTGATATCGACCTGCTCAGTTGAGTTTAACAATGCCTGTTTTACAATTTCTGTTATTTTACATGTGTCTTAACAATATGTAAAAATATTAATCCTAATTGTTTAATTTTCTTTTTAAATGTCAATTAAGGTTTCAGGAGTCATCCACGCGACACCTCATCTTCTTATGTGAATGTCGACTCTTTGGTAAACTCATTAGACAAATTTAATTATTTTATGATGTTACCAGCCAGGTATTCGAGCGCAGCCTCCGTAAACTCGTCTATGTCTGCTGCTCAGCTGTCAACAAAATCAAGTTGGAGATTAAAATCTTCATACTTGTTCTCTTTTCTGTCCATATTCTGGACGGCTTGAGAAAAGTCAAGATTAAACCACTCATCAGAATCGTCTTGCTTGTCATTCAACAATTCTGTATTCTTAGCTAAATAAGATTTAAAGGTTATTAATAACTGATAATAATTAAAGAAACATGAATGACGGCACAAAATACGCAGGACAATACAAACATACCCTGGCGAAAATCCTGAACTGAACCCTCCTCTGCTGCCTGGAAATAAACGCGGGGTACTTAGTGCCATTTGCCTTGCGGAGGGAAAGGGCGACTTCTGGCCTAAGCGAACCACAAACTACTCAAAGGGAGCTTCAAACCTTTCAAAGGCTACGGCACTAAGAGGGCGAGAGGCACACCAAAGCAACAGATGTCGTCCTGCCCCAAAACAATCGAAGGTACTGCGGACCCACTCGCCTGCATAGAGACAGTACGATGTCTAGCAAAGGTGAACTCTATACCACTCAAAAGCTTCGGCATTGCGAGGGTGTGTGGCATACCATGGTTCGAGGTCCTTGGCAGTTAGGTTAAATTGATATGGGTAGACTCCCCAGAATATAAAAAAAATCACATGAAGATGACGGACGGCAAAAAACCCAAAATATGGCGTGATACCGCAGTCCACGGGGCCTCGGATTGCGAATCACATGGAGGGTCTCTTACGTCAGAGGCTGAGGATCTTATGCATTCTCCAAACCAGGGGAGTACCAGCACCCCCAGTAGGGTCGGGCTCAAAAGGTCAAAGGAGGGCATGAGAGCTAAAGCCCAATACAAAGCCGCGCTCAAAATCCAGGCTCGACTCGCTGACCGCAAGCGAGACCTCACTGCAGGTGAGGTCCGCCAGCTGAAGTGGGCAGACATAAGGATCGAGGAGGGCAGGGCTCACTTCGAGACGAAGCGTAACATGGCGCCAAAAAGCGCCTGTTTTTCCAATTAGGTGGAGAAGTGTTTGGCCGTTAAACGCCAGCGCTCCGCTGAAACCGTAAAAGCAGAGGTTTCAGCTAGCGGCCCTGCAAAAAGCCAATTTCGCGGGCAAAACAGACGGCCAGCGATGTAGCGTGGCGGCACCTAGTCGTCGCGCTTATCGACCGGAGCGACCCAAACGGCAAGATGAAGCCAGAACAGTGAAAGAAGGTGGAGGAGCTACTGTTCGAGGCGCTTCTGAGGCGTATGGGCGAACCGGACTCGCCTCCCATTTCTTTTGATGGAGCAGGCTGGCTGTCAGGCGTGAAAATACTCAGCTGTAAGGATGACCACACCCTGAATTTGGTTGCCGTTGTCGTGGCTGCCCTGGACGCTCCGTTGGAGGGAGCCAAACTGGTGGTAGTGGATAGAACTTGTATCCCGTCCGTGCCACAGGCAAAGGTACTTTTCCCGCGGGTCGTACCAGCGGACCAGGCGTTACAGCTTCTTAAATGGCAAACCCGGACCAGCCGACTGTAGATTGGAAGGTGATCCATGTCGCGTAGCCCGATAGCAGGGGTCAGCATATGGTAATCCAAATCAATAAGGAGGCCGACGATTTGCTGTGCGGCAGGTTCGGGAAGATGACATGGGGCGTAGGAAGTGTTTTCCTGCGTCTCAAGGAGCACCACCCGGAAGACTAAAACACAAACACATTGGTGGCGGGTGAGGTGGAGAGCAACCTGGCGGAGGGCACCATAACCATTGTGGAAGTCCCATCCCAGGAGGATGCCGACCATAGAGCTGAGAGTCATCCAGGTCAACCTCCATAAAAGCAAGTTGGCTTCGGCTTCGGTGGAGCTCCTGATAACCCTGGAGACCAGATCTAATGCCACCTTGCTGCCTGCCGTCTTAGCGTCAACTTTGCCGTCGACCAGTTGTGCTGCCGCCTCGCTGCCTGCCGTCTCAGCGTCAACTTTGCCGTCGACCAGTCCTGCTGCCGACTCGCTGCCTGCCGTTCTAGCGTCTACTCTGCTGTCATATGCTCCTGCTGCCGCCTCGCTTCCTGCCGTTTCAGCCTCAACTCTGCCGTCATATGCGCCTGCTGCCGACACACTGTCTACCGTTTCAGCGTCAACCTTGCCGTCATAAGCTCCTGCTACTGCCTCGCTGTCTGCCGTTTGAGCGTCGACCTTGCAGTCATATGCTCCTGCTCCTGCCTCACTGTCTGCAGTTCCAGCGCCAACTTTGCCGTCATATGCTCCTGCTGCCACCTCGCTGTCTGCCGTTTCAGCGTCAACTCTGCCGTCATATTCACCTGCTGCCGCCTTGCTGTCTGCCGTTCCAGCGTCAACTCTGCCGTCATATGCTCCTGCTGCCGCCTCGCTTCCTGCCGTTTCAGCGTCAACCTTGCCGTGATATGCTCCTGCTGCTGCCTCACTGGCTGCAGTTCCAGCACCAACTTTGCCGTCATATGCTCCTGCTGCCACCTCGCTGTCTGCCGTTTCACCGTCAACTCTGCCGTCATATGCTCCTGCTTCTGCCTCACTGGCTGCAGTTCCAGCACCAACTTTGCCGTCATATGCTCCTGCTGCCACCTCGCCGTCTGCCGTTTGAGCGTCAACCTTGCCCTCATATTTTTTGGCTGCTGCCTTGCCGTCTGCTGTTCTGGCAGTCACCCCGCTTCTCGTGTCTTTGAACCTGGACGAGCATTTAGCTAACTTACGTAAACAGAAGGAAGTCTTGGAACTGCAACAGCAAATTGCGAGTTTGCAACAGCAGCAGGTGTGTCTCCTGGTGTACCCAGTGAGCGTGTAACAGACATAATTGTGATCGAGTCCATGGTCCCGCGGTTTTCGGCAAACAACGCTTACGATGTCAACAAGTGGATCAGCGACTTGGAGGACGCCTGCGAGATACTCCAACTGGATGCCCGCCAGCGACTGGTCGCATGTCGCCGGTTGTTGGAGGGCTGACTGTGCGCAATTATGAACAACTGAAGGAAATATTGTTACACGAGTTTGGACGATCAAGGTGCACGGAAGAAGTGTATGCAGCCCTTCGGAACTGACGGATGAAGCCGGGAGAAGGGTATCTGCGGTATGACATCGAGATGCAGGAGATTGCCATGAATGCCTCAACTCCTGAGGCTGAGTTGGTGGATCTCATCATCGATGGACTCCGAGACAGCTCGCCGGCAGTGGGCTATATGCAGCCATAACCATTTACGACCTGGAGACGGTCCTGGTGAGATACGAGAGACGAGTCCAATCCAATACGGGCAGACAAGTGGCTGCTGTGACCCAGCCTCTGCCGTCACAAGTGATTCCCTTCCGACCACGAATGCCGTCCCTGCCGCAAGAGATGTGCGGTGTTATAACTATCGATTGTAACACCTGACGAACAATTTGAGTACGATCGCAAGCCGTTTGGACTATGTAATGGTCCCCCAGTTTTCGCCACGTTTGTGTACTTTGTGCTGAAGGACTTGATCAATAGAGGTGAACTAGTGATTTATATGGACGACATCTTAATTGCGTCGAGTGATTTTGAAACCCACTTGCAAGTGCTGAAAAAGGCACTTTATACCTTACGAGTGAATGGGCTACGACTTAAATTGTCAAAGTGTCGTTTTGCGCACAAAGAGTTTGAGTATTTAGGGTATTTAGCGAACTCTTCCGGAATCACCCCGAAACCAGCTCATTTTCAAGCCAAAGACAGTCTACCAGAACCTCGGGGTAGGAAAGAATTGGAACGCTGTCTGGGTCTCTTTTCTTACTTCCGCCGTTTTGTACCCACTTTGCGAAAATCGCCTATCCGATGTCGTGTCTGCTGAAAAAATACGCCTCTTACGTTTTCTCTGATGAGTGTCTTAAGTACTTCCGAACACTGCAGTCTAAAATGATCGAGACACCTGTGCTGTCTATTTACAACCCGAAATCAGAAACTGAACTACATTGTGATGCTAGTTCAGCCGGTTTTGGAGCAATGGTCCTGCAGAAAATAGCTGATGATAAAATTCACCCGGTGTGTTACTTTTTAAAGACAGCTTCCGCCCGCAAATCCAAATTGCATAATTAAGAACTGGAGACCCTGGCCATTGTGTATGCCTTAAAGCGTTTTGAGACATACCTGAAGTTCCTTCCGTTTACAATAATTACAGATTGTAATTCATTGGCATTAACTCTTAAAAATGGTGGATCTTCCGTGAAAATTGCCCGCTGGGCATTACTATTGGTAAATTATAATTATACCATTGTACATCGGTCCGGCTCTTGTATGCCCCATGTTGATGCACTTAGTAGACTAGAAACTGCTGCATATGTGGATGACGTAAACCTAAATTTCCTATTACAACTGACGCAAAACCGTGATCTAGAGATTGTCAAACTTCGGTGTGTCTCGGAGAACCAAGAGCTTGCTGGTTTCGACGGCGTCGTGGTTACAAGACGGCGTCGTGTATCGCCGATCACCAACCAACGTACTTCAGCTTTATGTCTCTGCCGAAATGAATAACAGTGTCATACGAACAGTGCATGAGAAGTTAGGTCATTTGTCCTCTGAGAAGTGGATACTCAAATTTTTTTTGGAATTTAAGTTGAGATGAGGTAAGCAAACATTCCCACATTCAAATTTTTAATACTTTTGCCTTAAATATAACTTTTTAAGGCAAAAAATCAGTGCAAAAATCACTATATTTTTTCAATTGCAAATTGCTCAAAAAATTCGCCACATTTTTTTTAATAGAAAATTGGCTTGATTTCCTTTCGTTTGATATACACTCACTCTCATATCTCTGCGTACACCACTAAAAATTTTCAAAATCAAACTTTAAACAGAAATTGTTCAGTCCATTATGCATATTTTTAACCAATTCTTTTTTTAAACTTAACTTTAGTTTATTGTCTACAATGACGTATATTTGCTAGAAAAAATGTACACGCAAAAGTATGCGTACAGTGTACTTAGACTTAATAGAAAACCCTTTTTAATAGCTTGTAGGGTATCCTTTTCTTTGCAAAACCTCTGCAAGGCGTGTCGGCATGGAATCAATGAGTTTATGTGTCTCCTCTGCAGTAATTTTTCCCCATTCCTCCACAATTACATCCTTGAGCATTCTTTTTGATGTTATTGAGTGTTTTCGGATTTTTCTCTCAAGAAGATCCCACAAATGCTCAATAGGGTTGAGATCAGGACTCTGGGGAGGTGTTCGCAGATGATATTTAACATTATACAGCAGCCAAAGCTTTGTATTCTGTGCCGTGTACTTTGGGTCGTTGTCCTGCTGAAACCAATATTCATGTTGCAGACCCAATTTTTCAGCACTTTGTTTCAAATTGTTTTTTAAAATGTTAATATAGGCTCCTTGATCAATGATTGATTCGATAAATGTTAATTTTCCCACACCGCTTCCAGCCATACACCCCCACACTATTATTCCGCTTTCTCCTTGTTTTACCGTGCCAACTAAGTTTTCTTTTTTGAATGCTTCTCCGCTTTTCCTCCATACCAAAACTTTTCCCTTGATTCCGAATATGCAGAATTTACTCACGTCAGAAAAAATAACTTTATTCCAGAAGTCCGGGGGCTTGGAAATGTACTCATTGGCAAAATCTAAGCGCTTTTGTCTATTGACTTCTGATATCAGAGGTTTTTTGCGGGCGACTCTACTGTGGTAGTCAGCCTTTTTTATGACACGGCGTACAGTATCATCTGAAACTGTTTTGGAAAAACTATTCACGATCTGCAGTTGTGCCTGATGAGCTGTCATCCTGGGTCAAGCTGAATAGACTTAATAATAGTCTTCTGCTCGAGGATTGCTAGCAAAGGTGGACGGCCAGAACGAGCCTTAGACAATATACTGCCAGTCGAGTTGTAATTGCTTATAACTTTTTGGATGGAGGAGTGGGCTCTGCCAACTAGAGCACCAATTTGTCTTTAAGATTTCCCCGGAATGTGATGCAAAATTTTAATTTCAACTGCGTAATGTGTCTATGCTAAGACAATGTGAAGAAGATCGACGCCAAAAAATCAAGCGGTAATCGCCTATTCTTGCATTCCACACAGCTGTAAATAGCTGTACGCAGACTTTTGCGTGTACATTTTTTCGTTGTGTTTAGTTTAAAATAAATAATTAAATATAAAACATTGTTGAATATTTCTAGCAAATATACGTCATTGAAGACAATAAACTAATGTTACGTTTAAAAAAAGAATTGGTTAAAAATATGCATAATCTACTGAACAATTTCTGTTTAAAGTTTGATTTTGAAAATTTTTAGGGGTGTACGCAGAGATATGCGAGTGAGTGTATATTCAGTCATGACTGATAGCTTTTAATTGTTGAAATTTTATCAAGATATTTGGTCATAATTAAATTTTCATTCATAAATTCTTCCGTGCCAGGGGTGTACATGAACAAGTTCAGCATGAGTGTCAGTTCCAAACAAAAATTATTGTTGAAAGTATGTATGCAAAAGTTAAATTCCATAAAATCATATGCATAGCAAATATCATAACGGAACAGAGGCGAGATATAGCGGGTTTATGTAAGAGCCGTTATGTATTGACATTCCTTTTGGGTTTTGTGTTTTTGCATATACACATGGTTCACCACTGAGTTTAGTTGCAATCTAACAGCGAGTGCTTACCGGTGAAACACAAAGAAACACAAGCGTTTTATTATTTATTACTTCTGGGATTATACATGTATGATACATTTTTTATATTTCAATAGGTTATGGGCATGATAAAATTAACAGCGTAGTGTCATACGAGAGAGCCAAATACCAATGTTTATGAACGTGTGAGTGCGACAGAGAGCGCCACGTCATGGTTGAATTATACATGGTTGTGTCATGCGTAACAGAAGGAGCCTGTTGATAAGACCATGCGAGTGCAAGAGAGATAGCATAATTGCTTTCTCGATATTGTGTGAGGTAGGCCCGGCGCGAGCCTCCCACACATTGAGTTATTAACAAAGATATTATATAGATACCTATTACTTATCATTACTTATATACTTATAGCTGAAATACGAACTTACTTATGAATTAGTATTTACACACTTGTTACTGATCAATGTACGAATCATTACTATTACTTTCGATATGTATGTATAAATTAATGTAAGGCAGACGCGAGAGCAAGCAGAGATCGGCAAGACACTAGAGCGCAGCGCAGCAAGAGGGCCGGGCAGCGAAGCCGGCGACAAAAGAGCGATGGCACGCTCGCGACACGCGACCCAATTGTCGCGTGCACGGGCAGACAAAAAAGCGCGCTGACCTCAAGTGCGAGACCGGCGAAGTAGTTGAGATGAGAGCACACAGCTGAGCAGAGGCGATCGCGGAGTAATACAATATGGAAAGAGGATAGTTAGGAATAAGATTAGAGTATAATTATCGAGCAAGGTTTGAAGAATAAAAGGAAGGTGAAATGACCCCAAACCCGCGTGCGTTTCGTTTGAGGTTATTAGAAATAAGAAAGGCGTAGACTATAAATGTATCAAATAAAACTGCTGACGAAAGCGCCACTGCGCGATCAGAAAGTTTAGCCGACCTCGTAACCCCCCTACAAACGTCGCGACATTTACCTCCATTTCGCGAGCGTCCCTGATATAAAAATACAAATATCTTGTGACGTGAACCGGGGACAGACAGAGAACTGTACCCCGGCTTAGTAACTACTTTACAAGTGGCGCCCGAGCAGGGACTTAACGTGTAAGAGTTGTATTGCAATTTGGGAGCAAAAACCCCAAACGTGCTACTAAAAGTGAATCGTAACGGTCGGGCATACTCGGTCATACCACGCGATCGCGCGCGCTTTAGAAACAATAAAAAAAATGAAAGTAACGACGAGGGCAATAAAATGCCAGATGGTCATTTGGCGCTGACGAAAACTGCCCAAACGTACAGTTGTCGCGAAAAATAACCTTTGTGTAAGTGTTAAGCAACGAATCGGTCTACGCTTAGATTGCACGTGCAGCGTAGTTGACGGTGAAAGAAAACGCACCAACTAAACGAACGGGAACAGCTAAACGATAGGCGTGAACGTTCAGCGGTAAAAAGGCTAAGCCGCGGGGAACAAAGTCATTGGTAACGCCAACACCCGAAGATTGGAATTAGTTTTTGCGCTGTAGCTGATTGCGATACAGTGGGACGAGAGTGGAAAAAATTTAAATAAACAAGAATTTAAATAAAATTAAATAAAATTAAATAAAATCTAAATAAATTAAATACAATTTAAATAAATTAAATTTAAATAAAATAAAAAAAAAATTAAATAAATCGAATAAAATTTAAATAAATTAAATAAAAATTTAAACAAATTAAATTAAATACAATTAAAATAAATACGTACAAATCGACAAAAAAAAATCACGAGCAGCGACTATGGAGCACAACAAGAGTTTAGAAGAAAAAGGATGCGACAACCCGGGCGTGGGTCTAGGATGGGTGTACTACTGCCGGAAGGAGGATCTGGAACGAATCGCTCTGGAGCTCAGCATAGAAAACGCCGGCAAGGTAGAAGAGTTGCGAAAACGGGTATGTGATACAATAAAATTAGGGATATAGCTCGTCAAACTGGAACCGGTTGGGCGAATGGGAGCGGAGGTACACACATTTAGTGCCGCCCGTAAGACCGCCCGTGACTAGTACCCAGAAGAGCCAGGCGAATTACAGGCAAATGCATGGCATTACATGGTCGTCCCTGATCAGGTTAGGAAATGGGGTGTTAAGTTTGACGGTTATTCTAACCCACTTGCGTTCATAGAAACATTGGAAGAACGCGCCCAAACGTACGATATATATCTGAATCGCATACCGTGAGCGATGAGCGAGGCTTTGACAGGCATGGCAGGTAGTTGGTTCTCAACGAGCGGATTAAGGAACGTGACGTGGGAATTTTTAGATTTCTTTCTGCCTCCCCAATACTTTGCTATAACTGCTCACAAGGGGGACACTTTGCCAGAGAATGCCCAAATCCTAAAGTGTTATTCTGTAGACATTGTGGTGCTCAAGGCGTGAGCGATTTGCCATGTTGCGGTAGGAGAGCGGGAAACGGGCAGCCGCGTCATCCGGATCGGGATCGGATGGGCGCCGGCGCGAGTCAGTCCCGGAATTAGAATGTCCTCTCAGAGTCGAGAACAGTCGCATAGTCGCCATGGTGAAGGTCGGGGACCGAGTGGCGAAGGCGACGGTTGACACAGGGGCATCACGAAGCTTCGTGAGTTTTTTTTAGGAGATAAAGGCAAAGGGCGAAGTATTCGCAGCGACCGCGAATACTCACTTAGCACACGGATCGAAGGTGGCAAGTTGTAATTTGTAAAGAACCAAAGTCTAGCTGATTAGCAAAGAGGTGACAATGGACATGCTCGTAATGCCATCCATGTTAGACAGTCTTATCCTGGGGATGGAATTTCTATTCAAGATGGGGACGACTATGCATTGCAGTGAGGCGATGCTAATTCTGAAGTGCGCCCATGCGCCAGCCGAGGCGATCGAAAGAGCCGAGTCATGGCCAGAGGGGGAGAATGAGCAAGTGAGCCGCGGCACCGGGGGCAAGAAGCGAGAGACTGTCCTGGGGACGCATCGCAGCAAGGATACCACGCAAGCCAAGCAATGGGCCGGCCGAGACGCAGTTACAGTCCTCAAGGAGCCATCGCTAGGCCAGGTGGAAAGTGCAGGAGCCGAGGCGCCGCAAGGAGGAGATCTCAAGGCAGGATCATCATCGGCAGAAGAAGCTGCGCAGGAATCGGTATGGCCAGCGGACTTGGAACCAGCCACGCAGGAGTTTTTAAGCACAGAGTTGCAACTCTTCGAGGGATTGAAGGGCGTATCCAACGTAGCCGAGTATCGAATCATCATGAGGGATGATAAGCCGATCAAGCAGAGGTTCTACCCCAAAAATCCGGCGATGCAACGCGTGATCGACCAGCAGGTGAACGAACTGATAGAGGCGGTGGCAATCGAACCGTCACGCAGCCCACACAGCGCGCCCATAGTGCTCGTCCGCAAGAAGACGAACGAGTGGAGGATGTGCGTGGACTACAGACAGCTCAACGCGCACTCTATTCCGGATGTATACCCCGTACCCAGGATAAATCATATACTGGAAAAGTTGAGGCACACACGTTACATCTCGACGCTGGACTTGAAGCATGGGTACTGGCAAATCCCAATGGCAGCAAGCAGCACGGAGTACACTGCATTCGCAGTGCCAGGTCGAGGACTGTTTCAATGGCGAGTCATGCCATTTTCATGCGACCTTTCAGAGAGCATTAGACACGGTGATAGGCCCGGAGATGGAGCCGCATGCGTTCGCCTACTTAGACGATATAATTTAATCAGCGCAACAAAAGAGCAACACATAGCAGACCTCAGAGATGTATTCCGACGGCTGAGAGAGGCCAATCTCAAACTCAATCAAAAAAAATGTTCGTTTTTCCAGAAGAAGCTGGTATACCTAGGACATCTGGTGAGCGTAAAAGGAATCCAGACGGACCTCTCAAAGGTGGAAGCCATGAAAAATCTTAAGGAACCCACAAACCTAAAAGAGCTAAGACGATGCCTAGGGATGGCGTCGTGGTACCGCCGATTCGTGCCCAATTTCACAACAGTGGTACAACCGATGACAGAGCTGTTGAAGAAATCCCGGAAGTGGTCGTGGAAGGAGAAGCAACAAGCCGCATTAGACAGTCTCAAGAAGTGTCTAACGTCCGCTCCTGTCCTAGCATGTCCGGAGTTTGGAGAAAAGCTCACGTTGCAGACGGACGCGAGCGACTACGGCCTCGGAGCGGTCCTCACGCAAACCATTGATCAGCAGGAGCAGGTCATAGCGTACGCCAGCAGGAAACTGTCAAAGGCCGAATCGAGCTATTCGGCTACAGAAAAGGAGTGCTTGGCGATCGTGTGGGCGATTAGAAAACTCAAATGCTACCTGGAAGGATACCGATTTGAGGTGATCACAGACCAAATGGCATTAAAATGGTTGGATTCAATTGAGAGCCCCACAGGAAGGGTAGCGCGCTGGGCTTTAGAGCTACAGCAATACCAGTTTGACATCAAATACAGGAAAGGCAAGCTCAACGTGGTGGTAGACGCTTTGTCGCGAGACCCGCTGGAGCAGCTCCAGCAAGCCGTTGTTCAACAGTTCCCCGGAGGCTGGATTTGAAAGATGCTGGAAAAGGTAGCCAAGGAACCATCGAAGTACACAGACTACGTGGAAGAAAACGCACAGCTTTACCGACACCTGGGTCACCGCGCGGATGACGAAGACTACATCCCGTGGAAACTCTGTGTAAGCGAGGAACAAAGGAAGAGAGTTCTACTGGAATGCCACGACGCGCCGACGGCCGGGCATCAAGGAGTCCGGAAGACGATCATGAGGCTGTCCCTCCAAATGTAGTGCGCTTGGCAAGAGACGGGGAACGGAAAAGCCGAGTCGCAAGCGTAGCACAGCTAAAACCTTTCCAGCAAGAGGGAGAAGAGACCGAAACGAGTCGAGAAGAAGCGTAACCCGAGAAAACTTCCGAAAAGCACAAATCGCCAAGCATAATCACAGCATTAACAACTAACAAATAAAAATAAATATACCGTCAAACCTCCTATACTAACCCAAAACTTTTCAAAAACATACATGTAGAATTTCAATAGTAATTTCGTAATAACCAACAATTACGTTTCTCTCAACAGTAAAAATGAGCAAGGAAACAGTCTTGAAGTTTGAAGAAGGCACTCACTGGCGAACGAAATTATAGAAGGTGAAAGAGGCTTGGGGCGCACACGGACCAGCCATTACAAAATACGTGCATGAAGACACGGTAACGAACACGGTGGAAGGCGTCCATGAATGCAAACTGTTGTCCTAACCCACAGCCGGTGGAGAACCTCGCCCAGGCAGGTGCCGATGAGAATGCAGGAGCACCACCCGAAGTACCGGAGAACTGGACACGCCACCCAGACAGAAGCATCGAGACCCAACAGGTGGTCGAGAAGATTATACGGAAACTGCGTCCCCGGAGAAGACGGACATCGCAGGACCGACTCAGGGTGACGGTAGGCGAAGTGGTCTACTCCGTGACCAAACACCCGGATGGCAGGGTCGCGATCATGGAGAAAGGGGGGGTGTGAGGTAGGCCCGGCGCGAGCCTCCCACACATTGAGTTATTAACAAAGATATTATATAGATATTTATTACTTATCGTTACTTACATACTCACGCTGAAGTATGAAATATTACTTAAATACTTATTACCTTTCATTACTTACATACTTATAGCTGAAATACGAACTTACTTATGAATAAGTAACAAGTGTGTAAATTGTTACTGAACTATGTACGAATCATTACTATTACTTTCGATATGTTATATAAATTTTGTAAGGCAGACGCGAGAGCAAGCAGAGATCGGCAAGACACTAGAACGCAGCGCAGCAAGAGAGCCGGGCAGCGAAGCCGGCGACAAATGAGCGAGGGCACGCTCGCGACACGCGACCCAATTGTCGCGTGCAAGGGCAGACAAAGAAGCGCGCTGACCTCAAGGGCGAGACCGGCGAAGTACTTGGTACGAGAACACGCAACTGAGCAGACGCGATCGCGGGGTAATAAGAAAGGAAAGAGGATGATTAGGAATAAAATTAGAGAAAGACTAAAGTATAAGTATCGGGAAAGGATTTAAAGAATAAAAGGAAAGTGAAACGACCCCATGCGTTTTGTTTGAGGTTATTTGTAAAAAGAAAGGCGTAGACTATAAATGTGTCAAATAAAACTGCTAAAGAAAGCGCCGCTGCGCGATCAGAAAGTTTAGTCGACCTCGTATTCCCCCTAGCCGTCGAGGTGTTTTGCCTTCCGCGCTGCCTGATATTAAATACAAATATCTTGTGACGTGAACCGTGGACAGACTGAGATCTGTACCCCGGCTATATAACTACTTTACAAGAGATTCACATTTTGCATTGTGGAAAACAAAGACAATTGAAGATAGATGTTTTTCTTTAAAAGGCAGGTGGGCAACCAAAATGTTGTCGTCGAAAATAGCAACTAAACACAGGAGCGTGGGCTTGCTTTTATGATTAGGAACCAATATGAAAGTGTGAATGCAAGTCAGGGGAGTTTATTCTTGATTCAGGGGCATCAGACCACATCATAAAAAACACAACTTTGTTTTCTGAGTATGAAAATCTGACAACACATGTGGCGATCGAAATTGCAAAGTGTGGAGAGTGTATACATATTCAGCCAAAGGAGTGGTTAATCTCTGCAGCTCCGGATGGAAAATTACACTGCGAAATTTGCTTTACAGCTAGGATGTTCCACACAACTTAGTTTCTGTAAAGAAAATGCAGGAAGCAGGCAAGACCATTGAGTTCAACCCTGGGGGAATAAAAGTTACCAAAAATGGTTAACTGGTATTTGAAGGAAGATGTAAGTATAATGTACCAATTATAAAATTTAAATTAAATAGTAGAATATACACATCAAAAAGTTCATATAGTGCAAATGACTGCCTACGGTATGAGAGATTGGGCCATAGAAGCATACGTAAATTGTTAGAAATTAAACTTAATAGCTTGTTTGAAGACATTAACCTTTTAAATCATATTGAGTTCAACAATGAGTTATGTGAGGCTTGCATAAATGGCAAGCAATCTAGATTAAAATTTGAAAAATCTAAAAATAAAGATAACATTCAAAGACCATTGTTTGAAGTCCACTGCAAGTTTTTGGGGTGAAGCTGTTTAAACAGCAACATATTTAATTATCAGATCTCCAACTAGAGCCTTGCTAAAAATAAAGAAAACACCATATGAAATGTGGCATATAAAAAAACCCCCGTTTTAAAATATCTTAAGATATTTGGTTCTACCATATATGCACACAACAAAGTTCGTATTTGATGAAAAGTCAATAAAACAATATTTGCCGGGTATGAGCCAAATGGCTATAAGTTATGGAATGTGGAGTCAAGAAAATTAATGACAGCTAGAGGTGTTGAGGTGGATGAAGAAAACATGCTAAAGTCTAGGGGTGTACATGAAGAAGATTTTGTGGTTAAACTTGAAAGTGTTGATCCAAGTATTGATTCTGCTATTACAGAAGATGAAGAGTCGGGTTTTCCATTGGTGGAAAACAATAAATCTGAAACTTCAACATCAGGTGTACAGCCTTGTAAAAATTCTACAAATTTAGAGAATGCCGGTCCAGTCAAAAAAACTGGTGATAACATAAAATATATTATAAATAAGACAGAAATCAGACGCAGTGAAAGAATAAAAGGTAAACTAACGTTATCATATCGATTTTTAGAAAGTGTCTTACTAAAAACAGTTAAATGTGTTTAAATGATGTTCCAAATACATTTGATGAAATGGAGTTTCGTGAAGATAGAGTTTTCAGAGAAAAAGCCATACGAGCTGAATTAAACTCTCATTTTGAAAACAATACTTGTTGCTTATTGGAAAAACCTAACAAAAATATATAAGATTGCAAATAGGTAATTAGTATAAAAAAAGCTGATTTCGTTAACTAAGTAAAATATAAAGCAAGACTTGTGGGACGGGGTCTCACACAAGACTACTTAACAGATAATGACGACACGATGGTAATAAAGTATGAAGGCTTAATAAAGCTATATATGGTTTCAAGCAAGCTGCAAAAAGCTGTTTTGAAGTGTTTGAAAATGTGCTTAAGGAAATTGGATTTGACTGTATTTATATTTTAAACAAAGAAGATATAACTAAAAACATATACGTGTTGTTATATGTGGATGATGAAGTCTTTGCTACAAAGAATTAAGATACAATCATATCTTAACAACAAATTTCAAATGACTGACATACTCGAAATCCGATATTTTAGGTTAGACCGACTGACCCTCCCAGGGGAGTGTCACACATAGACCGCTAAAGGGTCCTTAGTGGGGCCGGTGGTCGGAGATGGTTGGGACTTTCTCGGTGTGAGGTCCTACGGAGTGTGTGTACTTCGTGCAAACGCAAGAAGCCTTCTGGGTTCCTGCTTGCTGGCTTCTTCGAGCGAAGCCAGAAATGGAATTCGGAAGTGGCGTAGTCGTTGTGCTGCCAGTGCGGGGCAGCTGCAAAGGAGGTGCTCCAGCGTTTCCTTGACACCTGGATCTTTGCATTTCCTGCATTCGTCATTGTTAGTTATGCCTAGCCTTTTCGCATGTACTGCGACTAGGCAGTGGCCTGTCAGTAGACCCACTAGCCTCCGGCAGTCATGTCTTTGTAGCTTAAGCATATATTGCGCTAGTTTGTGGTTGTATGTTTTGCACATTATTTTAGAGATCTTGCAGTCAGAGGTGTTTGTCCACCTTAGATCTGCTAACTCCCGTGCTTTATTTTCCATGTAGGAGTGTAGCGTTCGCAGAGAGATTGGGACTTCCGCAGTTTCACTGTTGAGTTCCATTGCACCTTGCTTGGCTAGAGTGTCTGCTATCTCGTTGCCTTCGAAGCCCTGATGGCTAGGAATCCAATAGATGCGCACTTTTTTGGAGGTGCTGAGTGCATCTAGTGTTTCTCTGCTCGCCAGGACATTTCGAGAGCTTATGTGGTAGGACTGCAGGGCTTTAATTGCCGCCTGACTGTCCACGAATATGTTTACTTGTTCCTGTGTTGTATTTGTTTGTAGGACTGCTTCTGCTGCTTTCCTTATTGCGAATATCTCAGCTTGGAATATGCTGCAGTGGTCCGAGAGTTTGTAAGTCAGGCTCATGGGTGGTTCGGCGCAGTACACTGCTGCTCCAACCCCGTCCCTCATTTTTGAGCCGTCTGTGTATATGTTAATGGCTGACTGCTCTGCTCCTGAGCGCCAGTCATCTTTTCCAAGGAGCGTGGGCGTGAAGTTAAAATTGTTTCTTGGGGTCATATAGTCCGTTTCGACTATGTTCGCCCGTCCAATTGTGCTATGCCCGTAGTTGTGTATCGCCATGTTGCCTATCGTGCAAAGACGTTGTGCAGTCTTTTTTGCTACTAAGCGTGCCTGTATGTCCACTGGGTTGACATTCAGTATGGTCTGTAATGCTTTAGTTGGTGTAGTCCTCAGCGCCCCTGTGATGCATGTAAGTGCATGTCGCTGGGTTTTTTCCATTCGTTTCAGGTATGTGGACTTCTCTGTGGCTTTCCACCATACCAGTATCATATAGAGCAGTATAGGACGCACGATCGAGATTAGAATCCAGTGTGTCAGTCTAGGTGATAGTCCCCAAGTGCTACCCAACATCTTTTGCGATATATAGAGTGCATTGGTGGCCTTCTTCACCCTTTCCTCCACATTGAGCTTCCAACTCAGCTTGCTGTCCATTACTATCCCTAGGTATTTGATACTTTCCTTTGGTATCAGCGTTTTATCGTTTATTTTCGGTGGAGTCCAGCGAGGTACCTTGTATCTCTTCGTGAAGAGAATGAGGTCCGTCTTGTCCGCGTTGATACTTAGACCGGCTTCCGTGGCCCATGCTAGTATCTCTTTGAGTGTGTGGTCCATGACTGAGCTTATTGTCGATGGACACCTGCCCGTGATAATTATGCTTATGTCGTCTGCATAGGCGGTTATCTTCGGGGCTTTCCGTTTGAATTTTCTAAGTAGGTCGTTGACTACCAAGTTCCACAGTAGGGGTGAGAGCACTCCTCCTTGGGGTGTGCCGCATTTTGCTTCCCTGACTGTGGTAGTGGTTCCCCATTCCGCTAGTATTCTCCTGCTGCGCAGTAGGTTCTGTACCCAGGAGTTCACTGCTTCTGTTGGGGTCACAGCTCTTAGGCTGTGCATTATTGCTTCCGTTGACACATTGTTAAATGCGCCTGAGATGTCCAGAAATGCGCCTAGGGCGTATTCTTTTTGGTGTAGTGCTTTCTCTATGGTTGCTACCAGGGAATGTAGCGCTGTCTCCACTGACTTGCCCTTCGTGTATGCGTGTTGGTTCTGTTCTAGAGTCATCTCCGTGTTCTCTCTGATGTGGAGATCTATCAGTTTTTCTAGCGTTTTTAGAAGGAACGACGTCAGGCTTATGGGTCTGTAGTCTTTAGGCAGCACGTGGCTACATTTTCCCGCTTTAGGCAGGAAAATTACCCGTGCCGTCCTCCAGGCCACCGGCACATAGCCATAACTGAGGCATCCTCTGAATATTTCTCTCAGCCATGGAGAGATCACGTGTTTGACCTTCTGCAGCATGGCCGGGAATATCCCGTCCGGACCCGGTGATTTGTAGCTCTCAAAGGAGTCTATAGCCCACATTATCCGTCGCGTAGATGTGATATCTTCAGGAATTTCCACCCTTGTGGTTGAAGGTATCGTTTGTGTGTTTGTGTTGACTTGTGTGCAGTTAGGGAAATGTGCCTCCAAGAGCACATTTGCCGCATCTTCACTGCTTTCCGTCCATCTGCCATCTTCGGTTTTTAATTGGCTTTGAACTGTCTGTTGGCGAGCTAGCAGCTTCCTTAACCTTGCGGTGTCAGCTGTCTTCTCAATGCCTGAACAAAAGTTTTGCCATGCGTTTCTTTTAGCTACTCGCACTTTTTTCTTAAAGTCACGAAGCCTTATTCTGTATTCTATCCATACTAGCTCTTCTTCCGCTTGTTTTGCGAGTTTGAAGAGTTCTAGTACGTCTTTCCGTTGTCCTTTGAGTTCTGGAGTCCACCATGGGGGCCTGTGTCTCTTCTTCTCTTGGGTCGGTGTGCATGTTTTATGATAGGCCGCCACCAAATTTTTATTAAGTGTCTCCAGGGACTTCTCTAATTTATCTAGTGTGGCTATCTTGGGTGGTCGTGGTAGGTTTCTTTCAACCTCTATACCGAACTGCTCCCAGTCGGTGTTTCGCGGGTTTCTATACACCTTCTTCTTCACTATTCGTTCAAAGTTTACACGGAATTGAATGTACTTGTGGTCTGAGAAGGAATGTCTACTAAGGACTCTCCAATCTTGTACCACAGTATTCGTTACCGACGCTAGGGTAATATCTAAGACGTTGGAGGAGGTGGGGCCAACATATGTTGGTTCTTCCCCCTCGTTTGCTATCTTAAGATTAGTTTGTAATATGAAATCAAGCAGTGACTCACCTCTGTCGTTGGTGTCCCCGCTTCCCCATACCGTATGATGTGCGTTGGCGTCTGCTCCGATGATGAGGGCCTGCTTTTTTGGCTCGGCCTCCATCACCATTCGGGTGAGCTCTTGAGGAGGTGCGTCGGTGTCGTGCGCCATGTAGCACGATGCCATCAGTATTGGCTCATCTCTGCCACCTTCTAGCGCTACCACTGTCAGGTCGTCAGTGCTGTAATTAGACAATAAGTAAGCATAGATACCTTTCCTCACTAGGATCACGGTCCTTGCTCTACTCACTGTTGTCGGGTAGAGTAGGTTGAAGTTTGGATGTTTTAGTCCAGAAACCTTGTTCCCTGACGCTATCCAAGGCTCCTGGACTAAGGCGACGTCGGCGTGCTCTGTCTCCATGGTTAGCAGAAGCTCCGCCGAAGCCAACTTGCTTTTATGCAGGTTGACGTGGATGATCCTCAGCTCCATTGTTGGCTGTGGCACCCTCCACGGATCGGACTTCCACCACAGTTAAGTCCGCATCCTCGTCGTCTTCCAGTTCTAGGCTTTTGGTGGCATGGGTGACCTCTGCCAGGTCGCTCTCCACTTCACCCGCCTCCAACGTGTTGGTGTTTTTGTCGTCGGGGTGGCGCTTCTTGAGTCGCAGGTAGACACTACCCACGCCCCACGCCATCTTCCCGAATCTTCCGTAAAGCAAATCGTCGGCCTCCTTGTTGATCTGGATCACCATTTGCTGACCCTTGCTATCGGGCTTCGCAACATGGATCACCTTCCAATCAGCAGTTGGCACGTCCGGGTTTTGCCACTTGAGTAGCTGTAGCGCCTGGTCCACCGGTGCGACCCGCGGGAAGAGTACTTTTGCCTTCGGCACGGACGGAATACATGTTCTGTCCACTACCTCCAGCTTGGCACCCACCCACGGAGCGTCCAGAGCAGCCACGACGCCGGTGACCCACTTCAAGGTGTGGTCATCCTTGCAGCTCAAAACTTTGACGCCGGAGAGCCAGCCCGCTCCATCAAATGAGATGGGAAGCGAGTCCGATTCGCCCATACGCCTCAGAAGCGCATCGAACAGTAGCTCTTCCACCTTCTTCCACTGTTCGGGCTTCATTTTGCCGTTAGGGTCGCTCCGGTCGATGAGCGCGACGACTAAATGCCGCCTCGCTACATCGCTGGTCGTCGGCTTTGCCCGCGTCATTGGCTTTTTGCAGGGCCGCTTGCTAGCTGGCACCTCTGCTTTTACGGTTTCAGCGGATCGCTGGCGTTTGACGGCCAAACTCTCCTCCACCTTATTGACAAAACCGGCGTCCCTCGGCGCCATGTTTTTCCTCTTTTCAAAGTGAGACCTACCCTCTTTGATCTTTTGGTCGGCCCACTCCTGCTGGCGGATCTCATCAGTTGTGAGATCTCGCTTGCATTCTGTGAGCCGAGCCCTGATCTTAAGGGCGGCCTTGTATTGGGCTTTGGCTCTCATGCCTTCCTTTGACCTTTTGAGCCCGACCCTACTAGGGGTACTGGAACTCGTCGGGTCTAAAAGACATGTGTCCTCAACCTCAGACGT
Source organism: Scaptomyza polygonia (assembly GCA_035044585.1). Classification (NCBI taxonomy): domain Eukaryota; kingdom Metazoa; phylum Arthropoda; class Insecta; order Diptera; family Drosophilidae; genus Scaptomyza; species Scaptomyza polygonia. Next base: position 45,586 of record JAWNNU010000689.1, on the reverse strand, counting down.
ATTTGACCCTAAATGCGATTCGCAATCCGAGTCTCCTTGGACTGCGGTATCACGCCACATCTTGGGTTTGTGTGTTGATGTGGCAGTATCTTTACAACCGTCCTGGCCTGCTCCAACCAGTACGGAGGGTGGGTTGCTGGCGACACGCAGAGAGGATTTCTCCCCCCCGTGCCCGCCGGTGGTAGCACCCTTTTCCACCGACGTTTGGGTTGACATCCCAACCCGTGCTTGACCGTCCGTCATCTCCATTTGATTTTTTTTTTGGGGAGTCTACCCATAGCATTTTATCCTTACTGCCAAGGACCTCGAGCCATAGTTTGCTCCTCACCCTCGCAATGCCGAAGCTTTTGAGTCGTAAAGAGCTCACCTTAGCTAGGCATCGAACTTCCTCTGCACAAGCGAGTAGATTCACAGTACCTTTGTTTGTTTTGGGGCAGGACGGCATCTGTAGCATTGGTCGGCCCTTCGCCCTCGCAGTGCCGAAGCCTTTGAGTGGTTAGGAGCTCTCCTCCGCCTGGCAGCGATGCCCTTGCCTTGGCTTACCTCTTACCCTCGCAGTGCCTAGGCCTTTGAGTGGAATAGAGTTCACCTTAGCGGGGCATCGATGCCTGTTGCCTAGGCTTGCCCCCCATGCCCTCGCAGTGCCGAAGCCTTTGAGTGGTTTGAGTGGTTCGCTTTGGCCGGTCACCGCCCTGTCTCTCCGCAAGGCAAATAGCACCAAGTACCCCTCGCTTGTTCCGAGGCAGCACGATGCCCATTGCCCAGCCGGCACCCTCGTGGAGGGTTCTGCTGAGGAGTTTTGCCAGCCATCCGATATTTTACTGGTATAAAAATTGACAGAAAAGATCATCAGTTATGTCTTTTAGCCATTATCCTTTGCTCCGTTTCCGTAAATTTTATCAGTCAGTTACGAAACCTGTTTCCATTGCACTGTAACTGAACCTCCGTAAATAAATCAGCTGTTCGGTCTGCTTTGTTTTGGTTTGTGATAGCTTAAATTACGAATTACACAAGTAGCGAAATCTTTTATTGCAAATTTGAAGTGCATTATTGTCAGTTTTATTGAAATACATACATACATTGTCTGCCACGAAGCGAGCACCCTAATACATAATAACTAAATAAATCGAAATTATATATATATAGTTTGACGTCATTTATTTCTGAATTTATTTACCCAAAGATACGTTGTCCATCATAGATGTCTTTTTAGATTTGCAGCCTTTAATGTTTATACAAAACTAAACAATTTACACTTTTTTTAAATTTTTTCTTAACGCTTCATTCACCAATGACAATGTTTCTTTGATCGAACTTTTCATGTCAGCTAAGGTTTTTTCATTCTTCTGTGGAAGCTTGTATAGCACCTTCCTCATATAGCGTGATGGAACCGCTTGCCGTTCTTCGCCGCTTTGCCGGTTGCTTCCCAAACTTCGGCGCTGAGCGCTCTGAAACAGAACGCTTCAATACAGCAACACTCTCAGCAGACGTCGACGAAATGTCGTCCAAAATTTCAACCGGTGCAGGCTCTGAAAAATAATACTGAATATATTAATCATATTATAATAATATCAAATTACACTTACTGTTGTTTGGTCGATTTAACCTTTAATATGTATTGATTTGACATGTTGCAATATGCGGTGCACCCTATCAAATAGGCGCCACTTCGATGTTGCACCACCAGACTTCTTAAAACGAAGTATATTAATTATTTTAAAAATATACAAATTTGCGAATACCTTTTCAACCTTAAATCAGCTGTTAAGTGGCTTCTTCGATGAAACATCGGATTGTTTTATCGGGCAAGTGTTCGAATGAACTGGTTTCTCTTCAGTTATTCCTCAGTTAACATTTACGGTCAGTTATACTTCAGATAATTCCTTATGGGAGAATACATGCAAACTGAACCCCAGTTACTGTTATCTGCCAACAGATTAACTGAGCAGTGGAAATAGGCTTATGGAATATTATAATCCTGTTAGTACACTTCTTCCAAGTAAACTAAACTATAAGGCTTTGCAATCTGAAGAATCATATGGTGCATCATGTAGAAACTTGATTGGTTGTTCAATGTACATCACGTAATGTACACGGCCTAAAGCGTTGTTGTCACATACAACGGAAACCGAAACTGAAACCGAATTCTTTTTTCGGTTTCGATTTCAGTAGCTGGCTAATTTTGCGTGGGTTGCGACATACAACTGAAACTGAAACCGAGCGGAATATATGGAAAACATAAAGAAATGGCCAGCGTTAAGTTTGTAGAAAACAGCTGATCGTCGGTTGGCAGCAACCGAAAAAAGTAAAAAGTACTTGTTTCTGTTTCGGTTGCAAATGTACTGAATTCGGTTTCAGTAGCTAGAAAAATTTCAGTTTCGGTATCGGTTGCTAATGTACTGAGTTCGGTTTCCGTTGTATGTGACAACAAGGTTTAAGTTCATCAATAAGTATATTAAGCCGATATACAAATAACAACAATAAGAAACTATGGCTGTCTTAAACGGGCTCTACGGTATCTAAGAGGTACGGTTGATTTGAAGTTGACATTCGAAACAAGCATTAATTTTAATAGCACCCTTATGGGATATGTTGATGCTGATTGGGCTGGGAATGAGTTAGATAGGAGGAGTACTACAGGATACATTTTTAAATTATTGAAAACTGCTTAGTTTCTTGAAGTACTATAAAACAAAAATCCGTTGCAGCTTCTTCTACTGTAGCCGAATACATGGCCCTATTTGAAGGTGTAGGAGAAGCGTTATTGCTCAAGTCTCTACTAACTGAAATTAAGCTAGAGTTTAATAGTGCGGTGGATATTTATGAAAACAACCAAGGTTACATTAGTATTGCCAATAATCTTACTAGCCACGAGAGGACAAAGCACATAAATTAATTTTGTCAAGTATATTCCCACAGATTTTCAATTGGCCGATATGTAAACATAACCGTTACCAGCAGCAAGACTCATCACCTTAAGGAACCAGCTGGGACTTACGGAGTAAAAGAATGCTGCAATTATAAGCATTACTTGTTGAGGCAAAGTTCGTCGCTATGGATTACAATAGTTTAATTATTTTTGTTTGTATTTCATCAAGCAAATTTTTATTTTGTTTTGTGAATTTATATATATACTCTTAGGCTATAAAAATTAAAATTGATATGAAGAAAATCAAATTATATTTTAATATTTAATCCTTATCAATATAATGAATCATAAGTACTTGACAAGAAATTAATATTTTCATTGAATTGAATAGAACTGAAGGTATATTTTAATTTATCTGGTTGGGTTTTACTGGGTTTTCCCAATATACTGCAGCAAATACTGGGTCAAATTGTTATCCCTAGAAATGAAATACAACTTAAAGATTAAAGAAATCTTTTTTACAATAAATGATTCGTACAAACTTGTCAGTTGGAAATCAATGTGACCCTCAAGGTGGCGTGTTGAAAATATGTTTGCAAATGTAACATGCCAAAAAATCACATTCATACCATATATCATAAGGGAACATAGGCGAGATACAGCGGGACTATGTAAGAGCCGTTAGGTTAAGACATTCCGTTTGGGTTTTGTGTTTATACATTGTTTACCACTGACTCAGTGTTGTCAACTCCACTTTTTTCTCGTCAAATGTGGCTTTTTTTTTTATGTGTTAACATCTATAGGCACGGGTATCTATTTCTGTCAGTTGAATACATGCAAACAAATGCAGCGTGCCGTTCTGCGCTGATCTCGACCTACGAACAAATTTAGAGTGCTATCGTGGACCGACAGAAAAATTTATATACATATTCATCTGAGTATGATTGTATTGGTGTAGCGGCAGAGAATAACTGTAAAATACAAATTTTAGAGTTTTGTCTCAATCTGCTTGATATGCTTAATATGCTTAATATGAAGTTTGTGCATTTGAATAGCAAAACTTGACATTCTTTAATATAATTTAAATTCTACATGTTTGTTTATATTCTAGCATTGTGTATTGTTTATATTCTAGCATAAACAATATATATATATTAAAATCATATATTAAAGTTTTCATTGACAATCATTGAATGTTGGTTCAAGGGGTAATTTTTTCTTTGTGCAATTTGTGCGTCTCAGCTACGACAAGCCAGCACGTTGTTGTTTTGTTCAGAACGGTAAATAGTTGTTGGTACATATTGTATGCAAGTGCGTTTGAAACATACATATATTTCTTGCTGTGCCTGCTTATCGAGGTTTTTGTTGATTTTGATATTTTTCCATTTTCTGTGTATGTACCAATGCACTACTGAATACACTTTCGTAATTTGTGTACATCTTTTCATAATTGTATGGCAAGGACTGTTAGAAAGTGTCATAGGGTAAAAAATGGGAAGAGTATGTATGATCAGCAATAGCAAAACTGATATTTGACTGCCTTGGAAGACAAAATCTTGCTTTTTAATTAAACGCAATTATGGGGGAAGAAAAATAGTTTTGTGTTTGCAGAAGCCTAGTTTTAAGCTAAAGATACTTGGTTGGCTAGGTACATATCAGTTGCTAGTGCATGTGTTATGTGGGGTAGGACAGGTATCAAAATGTCATAGAATACGTAAAGCAGGCAAGCTATCGTTCATATCCAAGAATCTTATTTATTGCAAAAATAACTTAATTCAATGAATTATTCTTTTCTTTTTTATGCTAATATACATCAATCAAACTGGTACAAACAGGTGTTAACACATCGCTCGTGAGTTCTAACACTCATTAGTTGTTTTTTTTTTTAAAGATGTATGCTAGAAAAATTCGAAAACCGCTGGCAGCTAGATTGTATCGATATTTCGATAGATTGTTTTCTGTTCTTAGTAGACCGCTACAGTCAGATTTGCGCGCCCACAGCTCTACAAAAAAGCATACAAGTGCTTAAAGAGATTTTAAGCAAACAAATAAAATTTATTTCGTGAGTGATTAGGGATTGTCTCAAAGATAACGTAAATAGCACAAACTTCGGGCACGAGAACCTCCGTGACATTCCGTTTGTGAGACCCCGATCAGGTGAAGATCAAGAAAAGATACCGGAAATAGCAAGGTTAATCCGAGAACTCTGCAAGCCAACTTCTCAATGTCCGGTTAAAATTCCAGCATTGAGCAGAAAATATCGTAGAGCATTTACGCAGTACTGCGCATCTCATTATTCAGTACCATTGCGATTGGATCCATGCAGACAAAAGAGCACTTTGCAGAACTCTTTCGCCTGAAAGTTTTGCAGAAATGTATGACGGGAACTAAGCTAGATATTTCGACCTTTTTTTTTTAGCGTTGAGTTTTAAAGAGCCAAAAAAAAATTTTTTTATAAAGTGGGCGTGTCACCGCTCTTTTTGAGGTTTGAGGTTTTGATTCATGACTATGGTTCAACGCCGCGTCAGAATTTTATGAAAATGATTATATATTTTTTTACATGTTTATTTTGTTTGTTTTTCAGTTTTTGTTTGTTCAATTACTTTGAGGTATAAGCATGTAAAGAAACTTCTCAAACAGAAATACACAGAGTTTGTCTGCTTACTCAGCGGATATAGAAATGGACACAGTCTTACCAAGGTCAGATTATTTGGTGTTGACTGAAACGTTGATGCGTGCCGACTGTAATCCCATATTTTGAGTGTTTAGCCCGGAAGAACAGTCGATCGTATTCTGACACGAATGCAGCTGGTGGTGTAGCTATTTATAGAAAACTATTTTCTACATCCACTGCCAAAGTTCTCCACTAGGAACTGTCTGATATAACTTGTCTTTCGGGCGACGTCTGCTTAGCAGAAATAACGTGCTTCTCAGCAAATACATCGTTTAAAGTTGTTCTGTGCGCAGTGTATATTCGTCATGGAGCAGGTGTCACTGATATATTAGCGCATTGCTGCACCGAGGACTTATCCTTTATGTGTACAATAAACTGTATGTGCATCCGACCATGCAAGTTGATGGCTTGGTACCAATTCTTCTATGTGGAGACTTAAACACAAACGTTAAAAATGATGACAAATTAATTAAATTTTTAAAAGAAATGTACAACGTGCGCATCAAACGTTCAAAATTCAACAACGCTCGAAGGAACCACCATCGATTCGACGTTTTCGAGGCATATAAATGTTGAAACACTGCCATTTATTTCATATTTTTTTACCATCGCTCAATTCATAACAGAATTACGCTGAATAAATAATAGAATTACACTGATTGAAGTGATTAATAATATATTCATAAAAGCTTTGAATCATTTTATCACTGTTGTATTATGACGTTATCACGCTTAACTATCGTCAGACAACCTCTTTTTTTTAAAGTGATTTGCATCAATAATTAGTTAATTGAAGGACATCGAAATTAATAAATGACAGGTTTTTGCCAAAATACCCCATACTGCAGCGGCAACCAACAAAGGTCAACGGTGTGTGCTCATAAAAGAAGCAACCACATTTCGTTTCTTTTTTCGTCTAACTATTGCCCCAATCTTATTGATGCAGTCAAACTTAGAAGGGTAGTATAAACTTTATATGAACTTTGTGAAATTAAATAGCAAACATGAGATACTTCAATATTATTTCTGTTAACTTGGTTTGTTTATAATAATACTCGACTCCGAAAGTAAGGAGTATATTGGGTTTGTGCAGTTTCCGTCATGGTGTCTGTCCGTCTGTATCAACGCAACTTTTTTCCACACCCTTCAAGCTAGAGACTTGAAAGTTTGCAAATGTCTTTATCGGTAGCATCATGATACAACTACACAAGGTAGTCCACTCGGCTGCCGAAGTCGGTCGGTTTTTGGTCCCCTATTTTCAGTGCGTGCCCGCTTGTCGAACTGAAAGGTTGTGTGCGGACGTTTTTTTGTCAGAGCTTTAACCCATAAGCGCCCATTTAAAAAATGTCTTATTGCAGTTTTTGTCGCAGGCACGTGCTAGGCGTAAAGCTTTTGCATGTTCCAAAATGCATTGCGAAGAGAACTTTGTGGGAGCAGTCTCTGGGCTGTAGCCTTATTGAGAGCTCAAAATTTTATTTTATTTATTTATTTATTTTAAAATACGCATATTTTTTAGAATTAAGAGCTTGAACAAAAGAATGGCCGTTCAACAACAAAAATAAAGAATAATGTCCAATTCAAAACTAATAAAAATAAAATTATAAACACTTCATTTCTTGACATAACTAAGGAAACTTTTTGCCCCATGTGCGGGTTAAATGACGCACTTTGTAGCCGTTTCACTCACACCCACTAGTTAACGCTCTTTCACTCGCACTTATATCAAGGGACTACGATTTTGCCGAGTGGACTACCTTGTGTAGTTGTATCATGGGTAGCATAGTAAAAAAATTGTCAAGATGGAACTACAAAATTTTGGGAGAAGATAGTCACAAACAACCCCTAAAAAAAAGGAACCAAAAAATTTGGAGCCTCGCTCACCCATTCCGCCCTCAGCTCACCCCCCCCTGCAGTTTATTATGCCTATATCCTCTACAGTTTTTTAGCTTGAGTCAACAAAATTGGTGCCATGATAGGAGGCGCCTATCTATAATGCCTTCACTGCCCCAAAGCTTCGCTAAAAAAGGTAATGCGTGTCTCTTCCATAGTTATTAAGCTAGAGTCACCAAATTTGGAGACAACTGTTAACGACCTCCAAAAATGTACTTCAAAGTTTTAGAACCCCGCCCACCCATTCCGCCACCATGCACCCCTCTGTTGAAAAGCAGAAATGCCTATATCTTTCACAAATTCAGAGCTAGAGCCACCTAATTTGTTGCCAAGAAAGGCGATGAAGTAACCCATAAATTTTGGGTATATCGCCTCCAGCCCACCTTCTATCATATTTTCTTAACTTTAAGCTAGAGTCACCAAATTTGATAGGAGGATAGCAATGGACATCCCACAGAGATGCGAAAAAAAACTTTTAATGCCACGCCCCCCATACCACCCCCAGCCCCCTTCGCCCATTTTTCACAAACTGTGAGCTAGAGTCATTAAATTTGGAGGATAGGTAGGAGAACAGCAATTGACATCCCTCAAAGTTCTGCAAATAAACTTTAGATGCCACGCTTCCCTTACCACCCCCAGACCCTCTTTCATCACCTTTATAAACTTTAAGCTAAAGTCACAAAATATCACTGTTGTATTATGACGTTATCACGCTTAATTATCGTCCGTATACCAACTTTACAGACAACCTCTTTTTTTTTATTTCTAAAATATCAGGTCCAAACCTGGCAGTTAAGCATGTTTTTATAACTTTAATGTTGTTGAAAAAAATCATTGACATTGGTCAACTATATCATATAGCTCCCATAGGAACAATCGGTAATGCGATTCCTCGTACGAACAAATTTTTTGTTTTCCAAGATATCTGGACTAAATTTGATTAAAATAAGTTACGTTATGTGCCTTAAGTTTAGGATCTTGCCTTTTTTGGGATTAATAAATAATGTTTTAAGAACAGTAGCAAGATCAATAAGGCCACGAGCAGCTATGCTAACTGAACCAGCTAACACACATTTGTTTCTGGGAAACCGCATCACCTGCTTCCTTTCTTTGCCCTCTTTCCCCTTTTAACACAAATAATACTCTTGGATTTGACTCTTACACTGTTTTTCTGACATCTAACTGAAGGCCGTACTATTTTTGCTTTCCAGCTATCACGAACGCTTACTTGCAAGCAGTTTAGTATCTATAATCGGTACCGAAGGTTAAGAGTATATTGGGTTTGTGCAATGTCCGCCATGGTGTATGTCCGTCAGTCCGTTTGTATGAACGCAACTTTTTTCCACATGCTTCTAGCTGCAGACTCGAAACTTTTCAAATGTCTTTATCTTTGACATAATAAATTAAAGAGTCAATATTGGGGTTTTTCGATTACTAGGGGCCAGGTAAATAGATAAACTCGATAACTAAAAATCGATACGCCCTTTCAGCTAGAACTACCAAATTTGGCGTGAAGATAGCTATTAACAACCCCCAAAAACTGCATCACTTTGGAGCCCCGCCTACCCATTCCACCGCCAACATCCTGCAGTTTAAAAACATAAATGCCTATATCTTTTACAGTTTTTAGGCTAAAGCCACTAAATTTGATCCAAAGGTTGGTTATGACGACCGTCAACCAAATTCATAAAAACTTTGGATGCCACGCCCATCCAGACTGCCCTAGCCACCCCAAACCACCCCTACGCTTCGCTAAAATCGGTAACGCGTGTATCTTCCATTTTATTCCATGAAAAACGCCTATATCTTCCAAAGCTAAAGTTAAAGTCACCAAATTTAGTGACAAACTTGGTGATGAAGAAACATTACCGTCCCCAGCCACCCTTCCACCATTTTCTACTAAATTTAAACTAGTGTCACGAAATTTGGTTGGAGGATAGCAATTGACATCATACAGAGATCTGCAGCAAAAGCTTTGATGCCATGCACCCTCATAACGCCCACAGCCAACCTTCCACCATATTTTACTTACTTTGAGCTAGATTCACCAAATGTGGGTGGTGGTTAGTAATTGACATCATACACAGATCTGCTGCAAAAATGTTGATGCCATGCTCCCCCATACCACCTCCAGCCCATCATTCCATCATATATTACGAACTATTAGCTGGATTCATCAAATTTGGTAGGAGTTTGCACCAGACGGTCTTTGAGGCAGCGTACACTTTTCTATCCGCACCTCATTGCAGTCAGGTCCCTTTTTATCGGTTTTATTATTTGTATCGAGTATACCGCAGTTGGTTGCGTCCGACTGCACTGTTTCTACTTGTTTATTTCGCAGCTGTATAATTTATTTATTTATTTATTGTCTGCTATAAGCAGCAGACATGGAATGAAAATGAATGAAAAAAAACAATAAAATATTATAAAATAATAAAATTAAAAGTAAAAATATAAAAAAAACTAATGAGTGTTAGATCTAACGAATTATGTGTTAACACCTGTTTTTACCTGTTTGATTGCTATATATAACCATAAGAAAGAAAAGAATAGTTAATTGAATCTAGTTATTTTTGCAATAATTAAGATTCTTGGATATAAACGATAGCTTGCTTGCCTTACGTATTCTTTGACCTTTTAAAACCGGTCCTACCCCACAAAATACATGCACTAGCAACTGATATGCACCTAGCCAACCAAGTATCTTGAGCTAAAAACTAGGCTTCTGCAAACACTTGTCCTCAAAACTATTTTCCCCCATTATTGCGCTAGACTAAGAAAACAAGATTTTGTCTTCCAAGGCAGTCAAATATCAAATAAACTATTGCTGATCATACATACTCTTCCCAATTTCTACCCTATGAAACTTTCTAACAATCCTTGCCATACAGTTATGCAAAGATGTACACAAATTACGAAAGTGTATTCAGGAGTGCATTGGTACATATGTAAATGTAACCGCGCGTTTGCCACTGACACAGAAAAATGAAAAATATCAAAAATAACAAAAACCTCGAAAAGCAGGGACAGCAAGAAATATATGTATGTTTCTAACGCACTTGCATACAATATGTACCAACAACATTTTACCGTTCTTGCTGTCCGCTGACCCGCCGCCTCTCCTTAAATCGACGGGCGGCTGACCGCAAAGAAAAACTGAACAAAACAACAACGTGCTGGCTTGTCGTAGCTGAGACGCACAAATTGCACAAAGAAAAAAATACCTCTTTAGCCAACATTCAATGATTGTCAATGAAAACTTTAATATATGATTTTAATATATATATATTGTTTATGCTAGAATATAAACAATAAACAATGCTAGAATATATATAAACATGTTAAATTGAAATTATATTTAAGAATCTCAAGTTTTGTTATTCAATTGCACTAAGTTCATATTAAGTTTAAAATACCCTTCCAACTTGGACTGTATCAAGCAGATTGAGACAAAACTCTAAAATTTGTATTTTGCAGTTATTCTCTGCCGCTACACCAATACAATCATACTCAGATGAAAAATTATAAGTAAATCTGAAAGTAAATTTAGGTAAAATTATTAAAAAGTTAACGTTAAAGCTCTGGGAAGTTCAACTAGAAAATTAGTGGCCCATCATTTGTTGCGTGGATTGGGAAAACCCCAGAAAAACCCAATCAGACCAGCGGTAGTTTAGTGATTAGTGGTTAGTGGTTGTTTTGTTACTGAAGTTCAGGTCTCCAGAGAGACAAGAGAATAAAACTTGTTATAGTCAGAACATAATACACGAAATGGTTCATAAATTAAATAGTTGCTTGAGCAACGATCGAGGCTAAGGGGTAAAAAGTTACGGGCATGTCTTTACAATTTGAACAATTTAAATTTAGTAAGTTACCACGGCAGGAGGCCGACAGTGCACCCAAGTCCGATTGTAGTAAGTTACGTAGAGAATCATCATTATAGGTGAAACATAGCTTAGCATCATGAGCAAACATATAAACACGAGATTTAGCAGGAAGATCTTTAATAAACAGATTAAATAGTAATGGTCCCAGGTGACTCCCCTGAGGAACACAAGAGGTAACAAAAATAGATTTGGATTTGAAAACAACATATTGTGTTCGGCCACACAAGTAATCCGAAAGCCACGACAAGAGTTTTGCTGGAAATCCTATAATATTTAATTTATGAAGCAACAAAGAATGACTAACATAATCAAATGATATACTAAAATCTGTATAAACGAGGTCAGTTTGCATTTTGGCCTGAAACCTTTTGATAATAATATACATACTACCTGCATCGTCCTTTTAAACGATGAACTATGTGTTGCCATGCACAAAAAAAAATTCAAATTCGAATATTTTTTCATATCACCGCGCTGTGATTTCACAATCGTTTTGAAATTCAAGTGCAATATTTGTTCATTTTACAATTTGCAATTTTTGGAAGCCGATTATCAAATCAAGAATGGTAAATTTTAGGCATAATTTACATAAGTCTACTAATGTCTTTCGTTTGCATTTTCCAGTCATCGGATTTTTCGTTTTTGGGATCGTATTGGCACAACAATCGGAGGCTCAAAGCTGGAAGACTTTAAAACAGTAATACATGCTATACACCGCTTTAACTGCGTATATGCAGGAAAAACAGGAAATGATTTTGTAAATAGAAATTATTATATTAAAATTTAATCTGAACTTGAACCGTCGCTTCAAGACATAATAAAACTTGTATTTGATATCGAATCTATGAAAAAAAACACTGATGGAATATGATATGGAAAAAATGCTATTGGGAAAACGTAGCTTGAACCAACTTTAATCAGCATACACTGTTGTTAATGAAATCTATGAACTTATTGAGCACAGCGGCACTCATTCAAAATTGATCGGTGCCAGCAATCGGTTCTACAAAATAATTCCTTATGTTTTGGAATCGATGCACCAACTTTGATTGAAAGCATTGCGCAGGTTAAAAACTTACGTCAAATGCTGGATTCGTTGTTCGAGATTAAGGTGGCGTACAATTTAATTAAAAACGAGAATAATGCGGATAACAAAAATCCATTGGATAAACATTTAAAACAACATTTAAAAACACATCTAGAACCAATCGACAAAAATAGTGATGAATTTGTATCTTGAAACCGCTGTTTCCAAAATACGCATGCATCTACACATAGCTCATATGAGCTTAGAGTTATAGATGCATTTAAGGTTGTCGGGCAAGGCGAAGCTGGGCGCTATAAGCCTTTCAAAAAACGGCATAATCGAAAATTGCTGTGGCATGGCTATCTTTTGTTTTGGTTTTTTCTATGCTGAATCCCAGTTTGAAAATTAATGCCCCAGATTCTAGCACTCCTGCTGCAGCATCTTTGACGGATACCGACAACATCGCGTCTTCCATCAGCAGCTGTAGATCGAGTGTGCATTCAGTAGCTTCTTACTTTAAGAGAGCCATCTTTTACGATACTAATTCAAAGCGAAAGAATGACATTGACAGGGCTTTAGCCGAAATGATGCAGCCATAAAACATAGTGGAAAGTGAAGGCTTTGATAATTACATTCAGGTATTAGATCCCAGATATAAGCTCCCAAGCAAAACACATTTAAGAGATGTGCTGATGCTTAATATGTTCAAAGAAACTTCTGCTAAATTGTCAACGATGTTAGAAGATATTTCGGTCACATGTGACTTGTGGACATCGAGGGCCAACGTCAGCTTCTTGACAGTCACACTTTGCAAGATATATTAAATTATTGGAAGGTCCTCAATAAAACCGTTTTTATTGTGACGGATAGGGCCAGCTCAATGCTGAAAGCATGTGAGATATTAGATATACAAAATCTTCCATGCTTTGAGCATACCTCTGGTGGTCCAAGATTCGTTAAAATTCGACGACGATTTTTTAAAAACGTTGTTTACAAAGTGTAAAACATTAGTTAGATTTTTTAAGCAGATCACCATAGCGGGTGAAAAATTTAAAATGGCTCAAGAAGACTTCTCTTACACTTTGTTAGAAGAAATGCCAACAAGGTAGAAAATTTTCTACCTTATGATTCCGCGTATATTTACAACAAATGATGACATTGCTACAGTTTTATTATCAACCACAAAAGCACCGCTACCATTTACTGCTGAAAAAATTAATATATTAAAAGACGTAGAAAAAATATTGGCTTTTTTCCAAGAAGTACGCGAAAAAATTTCGGAAAATATGTGACTCTTTCTCTTATAATACCGATGGCATATGGACTCTACCGCAAGGTTGAAAAACTTTTAGCACAGTTAAAAACGTTGCAAGGAAAATTAATGCGAAACACTTTATAAGAGTCTAAGAATAAACGTCTTTTCGTTTATGAGCAGTCTATGAAAAAACGTCTTTTCATTTATGAGCAACGGATAGTAACCATGACGGCTACAATATTGGATCCACGATTTAAAAAGAATGGTTTTTAGTACAGTTCAAATGCTGAACACGCATCAACAGTTTTTGAAAACGAGCTAGTGAATTTGATCAAACAAAACCCAATAAATTTGGCCTGGCAACGGAGACCAAAACTCAAGACATTATTTGATTTTTTAGATGAAAGACCAATAAGCACATATGGAAACGCACGATCATATGCAATTATAGTAAAGCAAAAATACTTTGAGAGAGATATAGCCGCTCTAGAAATAGATCCACTATTATGGATTAAGGTAAAATTAAACAACGAATATATATTTACAATATATTTACATTAAATTAGTATGCAGGTGAACAACACGGGTTTTCCCTTGCTTAAAACGCTGTTTTACAAATACTAGTGGATCCGTTGAGTCAGAAAGAGTATTCAGCAATGCCGGCCAAATTGTTTCGGAGAGGCAAACCATGCTCAAAAAAGAAAATGTCAATATACTTTTATTCTTAAACGAAAACTTTTGGAAAAAGAACATTAATAAATGATACAGATTTTCATGCTCAAAAACAAAGTAAATATGTCTGTTATGGTGAACAGGACTATCGTCTGCTATCGATAGCACTATCGTTGACTATCGATTTTTTAATTAATATCGAATACTATCGATTGCGTCGACTATTGATAGTTATCCACATCTACTGCCTATGACTAAGAAGTCGTTGCAAAGTTGCAACGATTTCAGTGATAAAAACTGATACAAATGTGAAAAAGTGTTGCACAATACAAGCAATTTTGTGGAATTTTTTGGGGTTATTTTGTGCTTTAAGTGCCAAATCAAAACAAGCAGCTGTTAATTGTGAGCGGCTGCCAAAAGTCAATGAGGGTTGGTTTTGTCCGCAAAACAATCGCACCTGTCGAGGAAGAATCCTCCTCGGCTTTGGACACACCGAGTGTTAAGGATGATGTTGTTTTTGCCTTAATGGCCGACTCATCAGATATATACCTTCAATTGCTTTTATTTCCTGTATTGCTTGGGATGATGTCCATTCTGTAAGTAAATCTTTCACGCTTTTAAAAGGCATTTTTAAATTATTTTTTTTATTGCAGCAAAATAAATTTCTCAAAACGAAAGCGAACAGCTTTTTGTTGCAAATCGCAACGATTTCAGTGCTAAAAAATAATTCAATAGTGAAAAAGTGTAGCACAATACAAGCAATTTTCTGGTATTTTTTGGTGTTATTTTGTGCTTTAGGTGCTAGATCCAAAAAAACAGCTGTTCATTGTGAGCAATAATTTTTAGTTTATATACTTAAATTGGCACATAATGCATTTCGATCTATTGTAAAGTATTTATGTTATTGCAAAGTATTTATGTTATTTATATTGACTGCCGATGTGATGTTAGTGTATCGATATATCGTAAGTTAAAATATAAGTATCGATGTAAGTGTTAAGTGTTATGAGAAAAGCGTGGTGTGGCCACACTGATCGTTTCTCTGCCTCTTTTCCGGTTCCCCTGATGTCAAGCGCACGCAATTGTGTGAAACTAAGAAAAGAAACTTAAATAATAAATATTATCGTTAATCGTTTTACGAATAAAAAGAGAGTTTATAGCTCAGAAGTGGGATACGCCCAACGCCCAATAAATATTAAAATCCCAATCTACAACAATGGGCCTGAATAAGGAAGAAATGATGAAACTGCTGAAGGCACATAATGTGCAAGTGCCGCCGCTGTCAACGATAGTACAAATACGCAAACTAGTGTCAGAATTGTCAAAGTCTGATGCCGCCTCGCTGCCTGCCGTTCCAGCATCAACTTTGCCGTCGACAAGTCCTGCTGCCGACTCGCTGCCTGCTGTTCCAGCGTCTACTCTGCTGTCATATGCTCCTGCTGCCACCACGCTTCCTGCCGTTTCAGCCTCAACTCTGCCGTCATATGCGCCTGCTGCCGACACACTGTCTACCGTTTCAGCGTCAACCTTGCCGTCGTAAGCTCCTGCTGCTGCCTCGCTGTCTGCCGTTTGAGCGTCGACCTTGCAGTCATATGTTCCGGATGCTGCCTCGCTGTCTGCCGTTTCAGTGTCAACCTTGCCGTCATATGCTCCTGCTGACGCCTCGCTGTCTGCCGTTTCAGCGTCAAACATGCAATCATATGCTCCTGCTGCTGCCTCACTGTCTGCAGTTCCAGCGCCAACTTTGCCGTCATATGCTCCTGCTGCCACCTCGCTGTCTGCCGTTTCAGCGTCAACTCTGCCGTCATATGCACCTGCTGCCGCCTTGCTGTCTGCCGTTCCAGCGTCAACTCTGCCGTCATATGCTCCTGCTGCCGCCTCGCTTCCTGCCGTTTCAGCGTCAACCTTGCCGTGATATGCTCCTGCTGCTGCCTCACTGGCTGCAGTTCCAGCACCAACTTTGCCGTCATATGCTCCTGCTGCCACCTCGCTGTCTGCCGTTTCACCGTCAACTCTGCCGTCATATGCTCCTGCTGCTGCCTCGCCGTCTGCCGTTTGAGCGTCAACCTTGCCCTTATATTTTCTGGCTGCTGCCTTGCCGTCTGCTGTTCTAGCAGTCACCCCGCTTCCCGTGTCTTTGAACCTGGACGAGCATTTAGCTAACTTACGTAAACAGAAGGAAGTCTTGGAACTGCAACAGCAAATTGCGAGTTTGCAACAGCAGATCGGTGTGTCTCCTGGTGTACCCAGTCAGCGGGTAACAGACATAAGTGTGATCGACTCCATGGACCCGCGGTTTTCGGCAAACAACGCTTACGATGTCAACAAGTGGATCAGCGAGATACTCCAACTGGATGCCCGCCTGCGACTGGTCGCATGTCGCCGGTTGTTGGAGGGCTGACTGTGCGCAATTATGAACAACTGAAGGAAATATTGTTACACGAGTTTGGACGATCAAGGTGCACGGAAGAAGTGTATGCAGCCCTGCGGAACTGACGAATGAAGCCGGGAGAAGGGTATCTGCGGTATGACATCGAGATGCAGGAGATTGCCATGAATGTCTCAACTCCTGAGGCTGAGTTGGTGGATCTCATCATCGATGGACTCCGAGACAGCTCGCTGGCAGTGGGCATGCTATATGCAGCCATAACCATTTACGACCTGGAGACGGTCCTGGTGAGATTCGAGAGACAACGAGTCCAATCCAATACGGGCAGACAAGTGGCTGCTGTGACCCAGCCTCTGCCGTCACAAGTGATTCCCTTCCGACCACGAATGCCGTCCCTGCCGCAAGAGATGTGCGGTGTTATAACTATCGATTGTAACACCTGACGGACAATTTGAGTACGATCGCAAGCCGCTTGGACTATGTAATGGTCCCCCAGTTTTCGCCACGTTTGTGTACTTTGTGCTGAAGGACTTGATCAATAGAGGTGAACTAGTGATTTATATGGACGACATCTTAATTGCGTCGAGTGATTTTGAAACCCACTTGCAAGTGCTGAAAAAGGCACTTTATACCTTACGAGTGAATGGGCTACGACTTAAATTGTCAAAGTGTCGTTTTGCGCACAAAGAGTTTGAGTATTTAGGGTATTTAGCGAACTCTTCCGGAATCACCCCGAAACCAGCTCATTTTCAAGCCAAAGACAGTCTACCAGAACCTCGGGGTAGGAAAGAATTGGAACGCTGTCTGGGTCTCTTTTCTTACTTCCGCCGTTTTGTACCCACTTTGCGAAAATCGCCTATCCGATGTCGTGTCTGCTGAAAAAATACGCCTCTTACGTTTTCTCTGATGAGTGTCTTAAGTACTTCCGAACACTGCAGTCTAAAATGATCGAGACACCTGTGCTGTCTATTTACAACCCGAAATCAGAAACTGAACTACATTAAGATGCTAGTTCAGCCGGTTTTGGAGCAATGGTCCTGCAGAAAAAAGCTGATGATAAAATTCACCCGAAGTGTTACTTTTCTTTTTTTGTTACTTTTTAATTGCATAGTTATGAATTGGAGACCCTGGCCATTGTGTATGCCTTAAAGCGTTTTGAGACATACCTGATGTTGCTTCCGTTTAAGATGATTACAGATTGTAATTCATTAGCATTAACTCTTAAGAATGGTGGATCTTCCACGAAAATTGCCCGCTGGGCATTACTATTGGAAAACTATAATTATACCATTGTACATCGGTCCGGTACTTGTATGCCTCATGTTGATGCACTTAGTAGACTGGACACTGCTGCTTATGTGGATGATGTAAACCTAGATTTCCTATTACAACGTACGCAGAATAGTGATCTAGAGATTGTACATTTTCGGAGTGTCTTGGAGAACCAAGAGCTTGCTGGTTTCGACGGCGTCGTGGTTACAAGACGGCGTCGTGTATCGCCGATCACCAACCAACGTACTTCAGCTCTATGTCCCTGCCGAAATGAAAAACAGTGTCATACGAACAGTGCATGAGAAGTTAGGCCATTTGTCCACTGAGAAGTGCTGTACTCAGATTAAAAAGCATTATTGGTTTCCGTTATAGTCGACCCCGCCGAACTCTTAGTGATCGAGGTACGTGCTCCACCTCCGCCGAATTTGCTGATTTCTTGCAATCCCATAATATAGTCCATGTCCAGAATGCAACTGCCTCCCCTCGGGCTAATGGTCAAGTAGAACGTGTCAACCGTGTCTTAGTTCCCATGTTTGTTAAATTGGCTGAACCATTGGATCATGCCGATTGGGTGAAACAACTTCCGAAAATTGAGTTCGCCTTGAATAATTCTGTCCATTCCACAACTAAATTTGCACCCTCCGTCCTGCTGTTTGGGGTCAAACAGCGCGGTGCTGTTATAGAATTGCTGACTGAGCGTTTAGATAATAGGTTTACTGTGGAAGTGTCCCCAGTGGATACCCGTCAGACAGCCCTGCAGAATATTGTCAAATCTCAAGAGTATAACACAGAGTACTTTGGTAAATATCATCGCCCTGCCGTTGATTTTGTCATTCATAAGTAACTTCCGAATGATCGGTATGTCATCCGGGATGTTGAAGGCTCTCAGCTCACCCAACTTCCGTATGACGGTGTGCTGGAGTCATCTAAACTGAAATTATGACTCACTCCTGATTAAAATTATGCTTTTGATGTCTAGTAAGTGGAATCGAGGTCGATTCCGTTGTCAGGACGGCCGAGTTGTAAAGTATTTATGTTATTGCAAAGTATTTATGTTATTTATATTGACTGCCGATGTGATGTTAGTGTATCGATATATCGTAAGTTAGTATTTAAGTATCGATGTTAGTGTTAAGTGTTATGATCTTGTCTCTGAATCTTTTCCGGTTCCCCTGATGTCAAGCGCAAGCAACTGTGTGGAAAGAAACTTAAATAAAACAAGGAAAGAAACTTAAATAGTAAATATAATCGTTAATCGTTTTACGAATAAATAGAGAGTTTATACTATATACCTTCAATTGCTTCAATTTCTTGAGTTACTTTGGATGCTTTCTATAAGTGAATCTTTGACGCTTTTAAAAGGCTTTTGGAAATTTATTTTTTTATTGCCCCAAGTTAAATTTCTCAAAACGAAAGCGAACAGCTGTTTGTGCAAAAGTAAAACACTTTAACACACAAGTTGAGTGTTCACGACACCAGTGTTGCAATTTCGCGATTTCGCGCTTTTGCAACACAAAGTTATATATGTGTTAATTGATTTCATATATGTTGTGAATATTTTGTTGAAACATATGACTTGCATATGTCGGGACTATGTATGTACATATGTATGTAAACTTGGGGTTTGCTCAAGTGCCGGCATATGTTTGTATGTCTGTATATATATACAAGTACATTGAATGTAACAAAATAAGTTCACCAAATAAATGATTTAAAACACAATTAACTTGACTCGGTTTTTTTCTTTGGATTGAAATAAAAACTTGTCAATTTTTCAGGTAGAATTTTCATTAATATGCCGCCTTATAAACAAGGCTATGTATGGAAACTTTTCTGCACTTAAGCAAATTTGCAATATGGCGGTGGAATGTAAAACGGACGCTGTGGAAAAAATTATATATTAACATAATTTACGGACTTGCCCTTTAAGTGGGCATTAATAATTGAACGGAGTGTTCAAAGCGGTAAGCACCAGTATGATAAGTATATATTTGCGTAGGAGCTGCAACTTGGCAAGTTGCATGGGTATGGAAAAATATAGTTTATATGTGGTATTGCTTATATGAAAATCAAACGATCCGAAATCCGTTTATCCGGCTAGAAGAACCCATGATGAGGCGCGCGCTGGCTTTTCCTCAGTGTGGGTTCCGTCGTCGTAGATGGTATTTGTTATATACGTAATATAAGTTATTAAGCGTGTAGGCGTCTATTTTGCTTCACTTATATTTTTCAACTGCCTATACATGTTTCTTAAACACTGAAACTAGCCCTATATTTAATATGCTGATAATTTCTGGGAAATTTATGACTGCTGCAGAGAGAGGATAGGAAAACGGCAACTCCTGGTTCGTTGCCTGCTTTTAGGTATAAACAACATCCAATATCGGACTTGCGGTTTGATCAGCTGAACCATTTCCCACATTGGTTGGATCGAAACAGTGGAAAAAGATGTAGCAAGCACTGTAAGTTTTCACAAACGCAATGCATATGCACGAAATGAAATCTGCATTTATACTGCACAGCGAATAAAAACTGTTTTTTGGAATACCATAAGAAAAATTAAAATAAATCTTCATTACTTGAAAATGTTTTTTTTTTTTCACTCAAAGCCCCATGCACGCTTTCCTTTCTTCTCACCTTACAGGTAAACCGAAAATTTTGCGTTATTTCTCACAACATATTTCACTTTAAAATATTTATTTGAATACTTTTTTTCTATTATTTTGGAAAGTAGCCTTTGAAAATTGATGAGTTGATTTCACCATTAAGTAGATTGGTCATACATACAATGCTAAATTCTGCGGTTCAACAGAGAAGGAAGATTTACTAAAAGAAGTGTACTGGAATATGTGGGTAGGTCTATCTCAGGAACCCAGTTAAAACTTCTAAGCGCAAACAGAAGAAATTTCTTCTGCACAGATTCAATTCTATCCTGGTGAATCCCGTATTGCGGGGACCACACACAAGATCCATACTCCAGGATGAGACGTACAAGGGATGTATATAGCGTTTTAATGGTGTAGGGATCATTATATTGTGTTGACCATCGATTGATGAAGCCAAGTACATTTATGGGCTTATTGACCATCGACGATATGTGAGAATCAAATTTTAATTTGCTATCAAGAGTGATGCCTTAAACTTTAATTTTAAAAACGCGAACAAAATGTTAAGCATCAAGCAAGTAGTGAGCAGTATAAGCGGTACCTCTACAAAATGTCAAGATTTTACATTTTGAACAATTTAAAATTAGTAAGTTATAACAGCACCAGGCTGACAGTGCACGCAAGTCCGACTGTAGTAAGTAACATAGAGATTTATCATCATAGTTGAAACATATTTTTACATCATCCGCAAACATATAAACACGAGAGTAAGTAATAACAGCAGATCGTTAATAAAGAGATTAAATAGTAATGGTCCCAGGTGACTCCTCTGGGGACTACCAAAGGTATCAAAAATAGATTTGTATACAGATGATTTTTTACAAAAAGTAAAGTAAGTAAAGTAAAAGTTCGGCCACACAAGAACTGCAAAAGCTACGACAAGAGTTGTGCCCATTTAAGTATATAATCGGGTATATTTTCGAACTATCACCACTAGATAAATGAATTCAAAAATTGTCAAAAATGTCTCAAAAAAATGGTAAGTTAAGGGTTTTTACTATGCTATACATTTGGACTCATTTCAACCAAATTAAAGGTTCTGATCGGAGATTTGTGTGGTCAACTGCTGCCACACACACGTTAATTGAGTTATGGCAGGAGAATATTGATGGATTTCGTGGAGCACGCAAAAACTCGCACTCCTAGGGTATACAGCGCTATTGCAATCCGCTTTTCAAAAGGGACTGCCGCACGCAAAGAAGTGTCCTTTCTCAGACCCGTCAGACGACCAACGAGGATACCAAATGCTTCCCTTTCTAAGCGGAAGCTCTCCTTAAAAAATGCGTCCGAATTACTTGGAACGTCACTCTCCCAAAAACATCCATACCGTGGCTTGAGTAATATCATTAAAATAATAGTTTAGTTAACAAAGCTTAGGTTGAATCAACTGTTTTTATTTCACTAGTGTCCAAATGTCTCGACTGCATGAACTCCTTAGCAAATCTAATGTTCCCGAAGAGATCACACCCATATTCATAACACTCATCATCATTGCGTTGTTTTGCTCCATCGCAGATGAAATCATACATAATTTGTTGTTATTCATTACTTTGTTAAATACAACTTTTCGACATTTACAAACTACAAGCAAAACACAGTTGTTGACGCAATAACTCACTTTTGAGCCAATGTAAACATCAATTCTGAGTTATTGAGTCGATGACGATATCGATAGCAAACTCACTGTAATGTAAACGCCCTATAAATGTAAAAGAATAGAAAACGAAAATTAAGAGAGTTTTGATTCGAGTGCGTGTAGAAAAGACTTTTTCCCCACCCATTTTCTTAACACCAGCGGTGTTAAAAGGTCATAGAATACGTAAGGCAGACAAGCTATCGTTTATATCCAAGAATCTTAATTAATGCAAAATAACTAGATTCAATAAACTATTCTTTTCTTTTTTATGCTAATATATAGTAATCAAACAGGTACAAACAGGTGTTAACACATCGCTCGGGCGTTCTTACACTCATTAGTTTTTTTTTTCTCATGTCCAAAATACGTGGAGGTAGAATCAACTTATTTTTACGGACAGTCCCAACTATTTCAGCAGTTCAACAGCAAGACCGTATGAGGTAAAATCTACGCAGCGACATTGTTGCTTTGAATATGCGCCTTCTTATCAGATCGTTCCATAAACATTCCATTGCTTCACCACAAGAGCGATACACGCCAGCTAATAACAGCAATCCAAAATATGCATTCAAGGAAGCATGGTTAATTTCCTTCCAAGCTTCTCTAAACACTTTTATACCTATTTAGTAACGTATAAACACGTTTGTAATGTGCAAAGTTTTCAAAATACGGTGATTACCTTTAATATTTGTTATCCTTATAATAATAATTTGCATGTCCTTTGTCATAAACAACTCAAATGTAGATTTGATATCACTAACACGTGCAATGGCATATTGAGTTGGTCCTGGAGAGGTAGTAATTATGTTTTATTGCGTTTTTTTACCAACCAATGCGCTGCCACATTTTTTGTACCAAATTGATTTTTTGTTTTGTTTAGTCCTTATAAATAAAACCAGAAGACTGGTCTTGCGCTGGAAAATAAAATTTGCCCAAGATGCAGGATGAGGGTGTTACCCAATTCACACTAGGGCACATTTAACATCTAACATTTAACATCAATGATGTTATGCATGAGGCATGATGGAATAACATGAGGTGGTCCCGTCGGCAACAGCCATCCACTTATTGTATGATAGCAATAAGTGCGAGTGAAAAGAAAAAAGTATAATGAGTGTCGTATTGAGTGTGAGTGAGGCGGCAATGTGATTGTTGATTAACCCTTAGCATGTCCGTAGGGTTTGAATATGGCATTTATAATAAAAGACGAGAAATTTTTTTAAAGTTTAATTTTTAACAGTTTTGAATTACCAATCAAACGCTGTTTTTGATTCCTAATGGAAATGTTGTGGTTTAGGTACTTAATTTTAAAATATATACTTTACAGCAAAATTTGCAATATTTCATATTAATAAGTGTGCGCTTAAGGGTTAATGAACAAGAAACAAAAATCGTCCGTACACAACCTTTCTCTTCAACAAGCAAACGTGCACTGAAATAAGTGGATACTTCGTAAAACTTCGGCTGCCGTTCCATGTGTTTTTATTTAGTTAGTTTCAATATTTTTGATTCCACCACTAAAAATTTGTCATTCACAACCAAAATGTAAACAATGTCTACGCAAATGAATGGCAAATAAATCATATCCTTTTCCCAAAACTGTCCAAACCGCATCTATAAGTTTTCGATTATTTACCATATATATATTAGTTTTTATTTTCACTCACATGCGCCCAAATCCTCCGAGGCATTGCAACAAGTGCATAAAGTTGCTCATAGTCGAAATCCTCGTCTTTACAGGCTTCATCCAAATGGACAGCAAGGCCAACAATCATACTCTGCTGCTGAGCATCTATAGATTTAATCTCTTAACTTTTTGTATCCCTTAGTTTTGATTTTTGCAATGGTTTCAGACAATGACCCTACTGCGTCACGTCACCTCAAATTTACCTTCAAAATTCTGTAACTTTTGCTTTTTCTCTATCGACGTGCATTATAAGCCGTAGTTTGCAGTGGATAACTATAAGCAAATATAAAATCTGAGCAACATCTTATTTGTTCCAATTTTTTAACTCAATTTTGCGCAAAATATTTTAAAGCTTTTTTGACAGAAAATAAAAAATACAATTAAAAGTAAAATTCTACAAATTTAGTAGGGAAAGTTAAGTTATGTTCCACAAATCCACAAGAGTTTAAGGTACCTGTTGCACGTCCAAAGATTGATAAAAGTCACGTCGCAACACTCCCGTGCATACATAAATAAATTTCAAAACGAGCAACAAGTTCATTCGACAACGAAGAAATTAAAAAATGTTTAGTTGTCGCTTACAAGTATGTGTAGGTACTAACCAATGTATTGTCGACCCTTTAATTTTACATTCGAGGCTTAAAACATACTTGCTGGCATACAGACCGTCCATTTGAGTTTCAGTAACAGTATCAATCAATTGCTAGAGCTCCGTTGAAAATGAAAATTAATTTTCTTACAGTTTTCGTTTATGGATACATTACATTATGCAACTGTACACCTGATACATCTAAAGCTACGGATACATATGTGGATGCGTTTCAAATTTCACATAATAATATTGGTTATGGTGCGTAAATCTGACGTTTGTAGTCTTAAGAGTTGATAAAAAAAAAAAAATTAATTTAACCAATGAGATATGAAACCAAATTCTCATTGAAAAGTTTTCAAAGTGTGTCGCTTGTGAAGCGACGACTGAGTGAGTTAATAAGACCCACAATATGTACACACTTAGTTTTTAAAGTGAAGTTGTGCAAATGTATGAATCAGAAAAGAGAAAGCATCTTTGACTCCCCATGTAATATGCGTGTCTATAATTGTGGATCAGCGAGTATGAGAGTGTCTATTTCGAGGACTATTTGAAATATATTTTTAATTTGCAAAGAGCATGTCAAGTCTGTTGTAAAATATCGATAAATCTGCACGTTTCAGATGCATATTATCTATAGAAATAAAAACAGACACATTGAACTTTGAAAAAGAAGGCAGGTGGACTTTCACAAGGAAAGGTAGATGGACGCAAAGGCTCAACCCAAGAATCCAAGAGTGGATAGAACGACGCGGAGGCTTTATTTTCTTCCATTTGACGCAGTTCCTAACAGGCCACGGAGAGTAAAGAAAATATTTGTTCAAGTACAGGCACGAGGAGACCCCGCAATGTCCGGTCTATGGCGAAGACTTTCAGTATGTCCTGTACCAACGCTCGAGATACTTAGCAGGAGCAACACCTCTACCCCCAGTTGAAAAAATGGTGTCACGTATGTGATGGGATCGGACGTAAACTGGAATGTTATAGCCCAGAGAATCTTTCGCATCCAGAAGTACTTCCGGAGGTGCGAAAGAGAGCGACGCGATGCAGTGAGCGATAGCGTGCAGGTAGAAAGAAGGATGCCCCGAGTACTAGGTGAATAAGAAGAAGGCTTTTTTAGGTTACCCATCCCCAAAAGTGTAACACTTAATCGTGATCCCTTGAGGAAGAAGCGCGTTGTTATGCAGGTTGTGTTTAGTAGGCGAAAATAATGCATTCTTGGTGGTTGCCTTCAGTATCTTTGCAAGATTCACATATTCATCGCGCTGCATGAAAAATAAAACACACAGAATAAAAATATCAAAACTAACAACAATTTTGACATGTAGGCCCAGTAATAAATGTAACAGCCGGAAATGCATATAAATGCGAAATGCCCTAAAAATATTTCTTTATGGATTCAAAATCTTTATATGTAGCATATGATACTTTATACACAGTTCGAAAACTTACATATTAGTTGAACTCCATACATACTTGAAATTTCATTTGAGTATGCATAATATATAAAAAATTATAAAGAATGCGGCAAAAATGGTCTCAAAGTTTTCTACTTCAAATTAATACCCCACCTCGTCGTATAACGTATTCTACGTTAAAAAAAATTGTGTGTGTCAGCTCCGAGTTAATTGCTTTAGATCGACTGTCTAAAAAGGCACAGATAAAATTGAACGAGTGTTTGAACTCACGGGCTATGCGTTAACACCTTTTCATTACACGTTACCTGTTAAATTTATATTTACACATTAGAATAAGAAACTATATCTTTGATGTGATGATTGATTATTGCAAAAATCTATGAACGCATATGTTAATGCCCACAAGCAGCAACACAAAAAAATACTATTACAAACAAGCAGTGGAAGATGATATGTTATTAAATTATTATTAGCAATTCCTCAATTATAATACAAGCGCCAACATATGCTTATCGAAATATTCAATTATAACAAACATATTGTTGAGCTACATATCCTCAATAGCACTTTTATATTATTGGGGTATCCAACATTGTTTTTACCTTTGTTTTAAATTTTGAATACAGTGAACTTTCATATAGCGAGTTATGGAGAAAATTCGTTAAACAATTGTTTGCAGTGTTCTGGAAATCAAAGTTTTATACGTTTTTAAATAAGAAAAACGCTGGACCAGAAAGGTCGACTTGGAGAAACCTTGAACATAAGACACTACACTTTCAGTTGTTATTTGTATGTATGTATACTAAACTAAAAAAAATGCAGGCATTGAAATATTTGCTTGCATATATTGCGTTAAAAGAATGCTTGCAACATCAAAGCTTTCGTCTATCATATCCTTCCTAGGTGTTCCTAGACCGATTTCGATGAATTATTTTGAGATGATTGAATGATTTCAATGTTTTTTAAACTGCACAGGTACCTTAAACATTTATTTGATATTTTTATCGATAACGTGGTTCATCTGAAACAGGAAGAGCCATCGAAAATTTTAAGTAAACGACCAAAACGTTTTTACCACTCATACAGGCACATAGTCTCCCAAAATTTACCACAGTTAATAAAAGTCGGTTAGGTCCGACTGCAACGATTTTATTTGCATATTTAAATCTATTTTACTTCAATATCTATTTAATTAGCTGCTAATAAAGGAGGATATCAATATGCCCCGCCGAAAGATAATAGCTATTTACCACCAGCTCCGTTGCTACCGGATTCTGTGTACGGTCTCCCATTCGTGCCAACATATAATTCACTTCCACCAGTAGTTTATAAACCATCAGATCCAGTCCCATATCATACCCACGATTCGTTTTTGGAAAAACTTAAATCTAAAATAAGTCTCTTTACGATTGGAAAATTAATTCTTAAGCTATTAATATTTAAAAAAATTGTTAAATTTATTGGTATAATTTGTTTGCTTCTGGTTTTACCCAAGCTTAAGAATATGTTTCATGAAAGCATGCCTATGGAGGACGAGGATATGAGCAGTAAAATCGTGAAAAATGATAAAGGTACGGTAATGAAAACAAAAATAGTATACTTGCTAACCTTTTATTTTCAGACTTATTACAAAATCAAATTAATGAGATTTTTGAGTTTATAAATAACTCTATTCATGACTTCGACAAAGATTTATCATGATTTAAATGTAAAGAAAACTTTACATTAAAAAAGTTAAAGCATCCAAAAGTTTAACACATCTGCGAAGTATTTTTTATTTATTTACTTCTTCTTAAAAAAAAAAAACAAACATTAAATAAATATTACAAATTGTGAGTTGCTGTGTAAAATATTTTATATAAATATTTATATATAGAAATTTTGACAAATAAAGTGACACTAGCAACAAGATTTTATACTTATAGAGGGTTCAAACAGCTTTATTCCAACCAACCTAACATTTCTGGAATCTGGCGATTTAACTCTCTCGGTGGACTGCCGTTTGTTGCTTCGTGAAATGTGGGCGAATTCGATATCATTCGGCTTGCTGGTTTCGATACGACATGAGCTGCCGTAGCACAGCCAGCCCAGCCGTACTATGTGTGTGAGCGCGATCGCTGCGCGCAGTAGCTTCTAAAATCGGCAGCGATCGGCAGTCAAATATCAGTTTTGCTATTGCTGCTCATTCATACTCTTCCCAATATTTACCCTATGACACTTTCCAACAATCCTTGCCATACAGTTACGCAATGTTGCGAACAAATTTCGAAAGTGTATTCAGTAGTGCATTGGTACATATGTAAAAGGAAAAATAACAAAAACCTCGGCAAGCAGGCCCAGCTAGAAATATCAATCGCACTTGCATACACATTTATGTTCCTCAACCTATTTATTCCATAACAATAACCACTCATACAAACGAGCTGGATATACATACATGAACACACACATTTGATGCGGTGTTGTTTTTACTCGGTCTTGTTTTTATTCGGTGCTAAAAATGAGCTTCACATATTGGTCTTGTATATTTTTACCCATGCGTTCGGCCACTACGTAAGTGCAAATCAACCCCTAAATGTGATGAGTGTTTTTTCTGCGTAGCGATCGCGCACACTACTCATGTTTTTCGTTTTGCATGTCACTTTTGCACGTGTGTTTGTGTGTGTATGTATGTCAATGTATGCGTTTTTTTTAATTTAACAAAAGTAAAGATAACAACTAAATCAAAATAATATTTATTTATTTTCTTTAATAATACCTTAAAGGCTAATACTTAATTAATACTTCAATATAACGTATTTCACTTATTTAAGTTAACTGATTAAGGGCCGGTTTCTCCATGTCCAGTTAAAGTGTCAATTAGTTAATCTCGGCATAACTTTAATGCTCGTGTTAAACCAGTTTGGTTTTCTCAATGCAAAGTTAACCTTATTCGTTCAGATACTATCGCTCTGATGGTGCTGCCAACTAATTACGAGGAAATCACCTGTTTGGTGTGGTAGATTTTTTGTTTTGTGACCGCCAAATTCGAAACAAATGCTTAAAACATTAATTTTATTGAGCGCGACTAAAATATATAAGCGCCAACGTAAGAAAAACGTTTCGGTTGCTGAGAAGCATGCAGTTAATGTTCTTGTGAAGTCAAACCAAAATATTTTGTATAATAATAAAACATATACAATGCAAGTGACGGCTTGAGCAAGTTGTTTTCCTAACGATGGTTTTAGCGATATTTATATCGGCCCTTTAACGAACGATAAATGTTAGCCGGCACTCAGGCATCGGTTAAGTTTATCGCACGCTAAGCCCTAAACGAACATTGAGAAACTCAATTTCGACTAAACTTGGGATAGTTACGCTAACCGGACATTGAGAAACCGGCCCTAATACACTGATTTTTATAGTATGAATGTAAAAACATTAAACTATCTTGGGCATTGGGTCCTAGTCTGTTTCGCTTCTCCGTCACTATATTTCCCGCAAGGGAGAACGCTCGCTCGGCCGCTGCACTACTTGCAGGAATGGACAGAACTTGCAAAGCTAACCTAGAAAGTTGTGGATAAAATCGTTCTTTTTTTCCACCATTTAAGGACTTCGAATTCCTCGCTTATCATAACTTTTTCATTACAATACTTTTCTATCTCATCATAAGGGGTATCGTTGATGTTGGCCGCAAAGAATTTATTTTTAAGTAAAGGGGAATCTACGTCACTATTTTTGGAGGATGATGAAGCCGGGCTATCAATATCAGATGGAGAAAATAATTCTGATGAATCTGTAATTCTGTAATTTGAAATTTTTTCTATTTCCTCTATACAAAATGCTTTAATTTCATTTAAATCAACCGACTGCATTTTTAGAGCAGGTGGATATAGAAAACAAGTAGAAACGTTGCTGTCGGACGCACCCGATACCAGTAGTAAAACAGATAAAAAGAGAGCTGATTGCAATGGTGTGTGGATACGGCAGGGGTGTACGCTGCCTCAAAGATTGTCTGGTGCAGATGGGGATGCCAAAAAACTTTGATGCACTTTTTTGGGATCGTTAATAGCTATTTTCCTACCAAATTTGGTGACTCTAACTTTAACGCTTTGGAAAATACACGCATTCCCGTTTTTAGTGAAGCATTGGGGCGGTTTGGGGCAGCTTGGGCAGTATGGATTGTCGTGGAATACAAAGCTTTTATGCATTTTTTTGGGGCTATAATCACCTATTTTGGCACAAAATTTGGTGGCTCTAACTCAAAAACTGTAAAAGATATAAGCATTTCTGTTTTTAAACTGCGGGGGCTGGGGGCGGAATGGGTCAGTGGGGCTCCAAAACTTTGATGCAGCTTTTGGGGGTCGTTACCAGTTATCTATCTACCAAATTTTGTGACTCTAGCTCAAACACTATGGAAGATACACGCACTACCGTTTTTAGCGAAGCGTTGGGGTGGTTGAGGGCGGATAGGGCGGTATAGATGAGCGTGGCATCTTTTATGAATTTGGTTGGGGATCGTCAACACCTATCTTGGCACCAAATTTGTTGGGTCTAGCTCAAAAACTGTAGAAGATATGGGCATTTTTAGTTTTAAACTGCGGGGGGCTGGGGGCGGAATGGGTAGGCGTGGCTCCTAAATTTGATGCAGTTTTTGTGGGATTGTTAGTAGCTATTTTCTCCCCAAATTTGGTAGTTCTAGCTGTAAGGGCTTGCGAAATAGCTGGATCTATAGATTTTGCGTTATCGAGTTTATCGATTTGCCAGCCCCTAGTTATCGTAGAGCTCCAATCTTGACACTTTAATTTTATATGCCATAGATAAAGAGATTTGCAAAGTTTGAAGTCTCTTACTTGAAGGGTGTGGAAAAAAATTGCGAACATACGGACGGACAGTCGGACGGAAGGACAGACACCATGACGGACGTTGCACAAACCCAATATACTCTTTACCTTCGGTATCGAGTATAAAAAGTCACTTTATAAATAAAATAAATTCTTTTCCCAAATTTCATTTACATTATTGTTTATTTTGTCTTTTAATATTGAAATGGGCAGCGGATCTACAATATTGGATTCACATAAGCTCTTAACTTTAAGAATTGAGAGTATGACAAAGCATAAGGACGCGGTACTGCAAGTTTGCATTTCTTTAAATATAATTTCTAAGTTTTGCACAAGTCACCAATAATATTAAGCGTATTAATGTTTATGTGTTGCAATCTATAATTATCATTAGAATCATTGAGTATGTTATTTATGTCAAGCCAATTGTCTAGAATTGATTTGCACATTGTGTAGTTGAAGTTCCAACGTGTTTGACATGGATATTTTAGAGACGAATCAGTTTGTGCTGCAAATTTGCTTTTTTAAAATAGTTAATCACTTTTTTGCAAGCAGTAATCACGATGTCAAGCTCATTATTTTCTGCGAATGCTCTGCCGACCACATTAGCAAATAAATGGCTGCTGCAATTTAAGCGCGTCTTGTTTTCTAGCGCTTTAACTATATTTGAGTCCCTGTCAGTGACATATATTATTTTATCCATACTATTTATACCAAACTCGGCTAGTAAAGACTTCAACTTCTCACGAACATTTGTGGCAGTTGATCTTTGAAAGTCCATTGATTTGAGGCCTAAGGTAATTCCAACCATCTGTAATCCGTTTGATAGTGCATCGTGACTCCAAGGAAAGTGCGTTTAACATAGTTGTCGGTCCATAAATCCATAGTAAGCGACGCTCCACCCTGATTTACAACGTCTCTCAACTCATTACCAAGATGCGCCTTTTTATCATCAGCTTCTTTTTGGCACTTTCGAGCAATACTTTTAGCATCTGAAAGCAGGTCATAGACGACAACAAACTCTCCGTAGCTAGCACCAATTTTGATGAAAAACTTAACCATGGACTTAAAGGCAGATCCACTCACGGACGAAAACGGACGGCAATCCTCAACGATCCATTTTGAAAGCGCATTAAGTGCTTCCTTTTTGTCTGGTGGAGGTACTGTCCTTAGCGTTTGTGGCTGCTTAAGTAGTTGACAGCATTTGTGCCGGCATAGGTTGGAGGTTTGATGTCCAGCACATTTTAAGACTTTTCGACACAATCAACAGTATACCATGTCTCTTATGGTTGGTATCTATCTTCCTTTATTATCTCGGACAAAATGTTCCAGATAACACAACGAGTAAGCACCAATTTCAATTTGCTCGGCAATAAAAGCGTGGTCCATCATTAAAATTTTTTAATTTGTTGCGACTGTCTTAATAGAAATCTCACTGGATAATGAAGGAACTGTCCTCATAGAATACATGTAATCATAATGCAATCATAATTACAGACAGACAGACGGATATAGCTATATCTAGCCGGCTGTTGATGCTGATCATGAATATATATGCTTTATGGGGTTGGAGACGCTTCCTTCTGCTTGTTACATATATTTGAATAAACCATTATACCCTTTTTACACATTTCATAGGTTTAGAGTATGAAAACGGTAAAAATCGACAGGCAGCTATTCCATTTTTTTTTTTCTAAATTTTGTGCCAGCCAGACGCACTTTTCGCGGGCAACCAAGGTACAAAAATACATTACCAATAATAACACCGTGTGGCCTTGAACATTGTAATATTCTTCTTTGTAATTTTTATAACTTTATTATAAGCGGCTCGCCGCTTCGAAAAATAACGGAGTTTATTTTTGAGTGTGTCTTTTTCCACCGCATATTTTTTTGCATTTTCTGCACCGCACTCAAACACATGCGGTGTTTAAACACCGCAACCGAATTTTAAGCGGTGTTAGTACCACCGCCACCGCATTTTCGACGAGTACACTAGTAGTGCTGAAATCAGGCACCGCTGCAAGTCTCTGTTGCCTACACCCCGCGCGTCCTCTCTATCTACAAACACCTCGCACTGGCTGCGAGCTCGCTCACATATGAACGCATACATATGTATACACAACGATTGGATCCAGCGGCTCGAGTCTGCTGTTGCTCAACGTTCGCAAGCAAAGCAGGCAAAGGAATGACTTGCACTGGTACTGAATGATAAGATTCGCCGTACTGAATAAATGCTCTATATTAGTTTCTGCTTAGTGCTTTAATAATACATACTAGCAAACTCCATTTCGCCACCAAATTTTATTTAATTTCACAACAGTAATGAATTTATTTTGATTACAATAATGAAGTGTTATTTAGTTGAAGTAAATGAAAGTAAATCCAAAGTAAATACTGAATCGAAGCGTTATACGTTATACGTTATTATCCGTTTCATTGAAGTACTCTTTGGTAAACCACATTTTTTGTTTTTTTTTTTGTCTGACGTTAACAGAAACAAAGCGGATGGTTTCCCAACTCGAGAACACGCAACGTATAACTGGCCATGTGAAAAACAATGATTTTCTAAATTTATCCCACAAACACTAAGCGATTGGCCTTGCGACTTGTTAATTGTCATTGCGAACGCTGGGCGAACTGGAAATTGCAATCATTTGAAGTCAAACGGAAGATCAGTCGGAATCATTGGTATTCGAGGAACATATACACTTTCACCTGCGTACTTCCGTTAATACTGGTTGCTTCAATCAAATTTGGCATAAGTCTTTTTACAGAAAGTCGAGTACCGTTGCAAAGTCGCGGTGGATTTAAATTACGCAATATCATAATAACTGTACCAACTTTGAGTTGCAAGTTATGTGGTGGAAATCCTGGTAACTCCAGAGAGTTCAAAAACTCCGTTGGATTATTTACAGAGAAAAATGAGTAGCTGTCAAACAATATTGATTTGTTGTACATGCTATGGATCAGAGTTGGCGCTGTATCTTAAAAGAGATTTTCCCGCTTCTCTGTTGCAATTTTTCCGGAATTTTCTTGGCTACCTACCTCACGGAGCCCGAGACCTTTCCAACGAATGCAAAACCGTGGAAATCGGTTCGTGCGTTCAGGAGTTATATCGTCAGGTAGGAAATTTGGACTTATTTTTATATAGTAGATAATAAGAAGAAGAGAAGTTTGGGCTGCAGATGCCAAAGAATTTGGCTGCAATAATTCGTTTAACAACACTGCTAACATTATTCTACAGCACTACCACACTAATTTATTAAGTAAAATTAAGTGAAGAGTAAATTCATTTATTCATTAATTTATTTTAAGTTAAATTTAGGGCGGGGTAGGGTTTTAAAGGCGAGAAAAACGAATATTTTTAAGATTTTTTTTCGGCGAAATCAACAATATAATTTTATTAAATTTTATTACATATTATTGTACAACTTTTGAAGTATGTCACAAAAAATTTTCAAAGAAAAATATTAATAAATAAGCCGGTGACGGTAAATCTCCAGAGGTGCCTTGAAAAAAAGTGGTTTTGCGGTGTACATTATAACTCGTTACGGGATTATCTAAAACAAAAAAACTGATATGCATTTTAAAGGTGATGTATTTCTCGAGGTAATCAGCAAGAGTTTTTTTTTTTCTATTTTTACAGCACTTCGAAGTGAAAAACGCGATTTTAGTTTAAAAAAACCGCGGTAAATTTGTTATTAAAAAATAGAAAAAGATGAAAAAAAAAACTCTTGCTGATTACCCGTTGATTTATGTGAAGAAGTAATGTTCAAATTTTCAAAAGGATCGGTTCAGTAGATTTTGAGTTCTGATGTTCACAAACTTCAAAAAAAGGCGTTTTTGGGAAAATCGATTTAAAGTTTTTCATACGTGAAAATTCGAAATAAACCATCAATAAAAGAATATCAATTTTTATACTTACATAGAGTCATCAATGCTAGCTCCATACAGTGAAACACTGTCACTCAGAATATCCAATGCATCTTTTTGCTCTTGTCTACGTTTAATTCTACCCTCTTTTGTTGTACGCGCAGCTTCTTCGTTCGCTCGGGTTATTCGTAGTTCATCAGTTAGGCGGGCCCACTGGTGGGCACTTGGGCCGGTAGAGATGCCCATTTCATCCAAAAAAGACAACAGAGCAAAACATCCTTCATTGAAAATGCATGCTGCCACATTTGCTGCAATTTCAACAACGATTGCAGTACCGCTTACTGATTTTGGAGAGATTTTCCAAATAAGTTGACTGAGACTCTCGTTCTTATTTTGCGTGAAACCTCCAAGACACCGCTGTAAAAGTTCGGTTTTGCTCAAATCTTCATAGATTGGCTTTATGACTGTTGTAACATCAGTAGGAAGAGCATTATAGCTGTGTTTGAACGAATACAGAGTATTTGCAGCTGCCGCTTTTTGCCATTCACACCAAGAGTCCTCACCGCTCGGGCATTTGTCGTGATGTGGTTTTTCATCTGTCGAGCAGTAGTGATAGTATGTTGCCCAAATCGCATTTTTCATTTTCTTTACAAAATCGTAGTTGCGTCGAATGGCCAGTCCATAATATACGGTCAATTTGTCTATCATTTTTGCAGTGAGTTTACCTTTTCCAGAGAGACTTTTTCTCTTAATTTTTTTTGCCTGTTTTAGTTTCACTATCGACCACAGTTGTTTTTCCTAGTTCGCGTAAACGTGTACCCATTCTTTTTTGCACGTGTCCTATGCACTCTTTCTTATTTATTGTGAAATCTTCACCATACGGTTTTGAATTTACCACACCACTGAAGCTTTTTGAGTCGCCATCTCCTATATAATTTTTAAACATCACTCCATAATATTCTATGGACCGTTTGAACATCTCTATGATGGAGTGTACTTCCATGTTATGTCCCAAAATATTGCCACTTTCCTTGCGATCTTGCCGGGTTACTTTTTTTGGCATTTTGCAAATAAATCAATTAATCACAAACAACACTAAACGATTGAAAATACAACTATAAACGAACGAACAGAAACGAAAATTTGAGAAAATTGTAGCTCTGTTACAGTACACAACCGTTCAGCAGGAAGTGTGCCTCTAAACTAAATTATATTCGATGTACCTGAAAATATAAAATATGTACAAGGTCAGTTTGCATCTTTTGAAAGACACATAGACGGAGAAAGGGAAAGGGATAACAAAAGAAATTGCAGCTGCTAATAGGGGTATTGAAACGCTGTATTTCCGTTAGTTTTACTCGGATTGACTTGAAATTTGGACATAATATTCTCGACATATTATTCATTCAGAAAAAAAATAAAAAAAAATGAAAAAATAAACAATTTTAAAACCCTACCCCGCCCTTAATTTCAGTCGAGAGTTAACAAGCCTATACAAAATGAGTACAAATGGTTCGAAGTAAAATAAAAATGTAACGACTTCGGACTTTTCAAGCCAAAATTATATTTTAGTACTGATAGAAGCAATTATCACAGCAACAAAACATTAGACTGGATTGTAAGCTGTTAATCGGTCGAAAGCAAAACAATTAAAATCTGTTTCTAAGTACCAGCTTACACATATCTAATATAAAACTGTAAAAAAGGAAAGCAGCTTGGAAAACAGAAGCTCTCCTTTGCTTAAGACAATGCGTCAGAGCGAGAATTGTGCCCAGCGGAGTAACGCGTACTTTTCTGTAGTCTCGACACCATAAACAAATTAAGAGAAAGACTGGTTTAAAAGTTTTATAAAGGAAGTTACATTGATATTGAAGCCAACTTAATGAGTTATTGGCAAAAAAAATTTTTCTTACCTTAATTGTATAAATTAGCTAAGATAGTTCATGCACCTCCTGCTACACAAGTAAGTGTCGAGAGAGCTTTCTCCGGGCTCAAGCTTGTATTTAGTGAGTTACGGTGAAATTTTTTTAGAAAGACCAAAAAAAAAGTTAAAAAACATTGAAAGGAATTGGCAGACCAAAAAAAAAAAAATAAATAAATGTAAACAGGTTTTTGTTGAACAAACTAATTTTTTGGTCAAGGTAATGGTTCAATATGACCAATATAATTCTTTGGTAAAAAAAATGGTTAAATATGACCAATATAATTTTTTTGGTCAGAATAATGGTTATTTATGACCAAAATTTGTTTTCTCTATTATAATAGTTAAATGGAAGATTTCTATTTTTATACTCGATACCGAAGGTAAAGAGTATATTGGGTTTGTGCAATGTCCGTCATGGTGTCTGTCCGTCTGTATGAATACAACATTTTTCCACACCCTTCAAGCTAGAAACTTGAAACTTTGCAAATATCTTTATCTATGGCATAGTAAATTAAAGTGTTAAGATTGGAGTTCTACGATAACTAGGGGCTGGCAAATCGATAAACTCGATAACGCAAAATCGATAGATCCAGCTATTTCGCAAGCCCTTAGCTAGATCTACCAAATTTAGAGATAATATAGCTATTAACAACGCCTAAAAAACTGCATCATTTTGGAGCCACGCCCCCAGCTCCCCCCGCAGTTTAGCACAAAAAATGTCCATATCTTCTACAGTTTTTGAGCTAGAGCCAACAAATTTGGTGCCAAGATAGGTGTTGACGATCCCCAACCAAATTCATAAAAATTAGATGCCACGCTCATCTATACCGCCCTATCCGCCCTCAACCACCCCAACGCTTCGCTAAAAACGGTAGTGCGTGTATCTTCCATAGTGTTTGAGCTAGAGTCACAAAATTTGGTAGATAGATAACTGGTAACGACCCCCAAAAACTGCATCAAAGTTTTGGAGCCCCACTGACCCATTCCGCCCCCAGCCCCCGCAGTTTAAAAACGGAAATGCTTATATCTTTTACAGTTTTTGAGTTAGAGCCACCAAATTTTGTGCCAAAATAGGTGATTATAGCTCCAAAAAAATGCATAAAAACTTTGTATTCCACGCCAATCCATACTGCCCAAGCTGCCCCAAACCGCCCCAATGCTTCACTAAAAACGGGAATGCGTGTATTTTCCAAAGCGTTTAAGTTAGAGTCACCAAATTTGGTAGGAAAATAGCTATTAACGATCCCCAAAAAACTGCATCAAAGATTACTTTTAGTCGCAGGTTTTAAGAAAAGTTGTTGTTAGCATGCTATGTTAGCAAGTCGCAACCTCCTAGCGTACAACGCAACGAGTAGAAAAGTCGGTTTCTGCCAAAGACAATCGGATGTTCTTCATTGCTTATGTTTTGCACTGCTGTCCTATTGCTGGGCGCCCGAATATTACATACTGTATTTATTCCTTGTGTACCTGCCTGCTTATCGCTTTTGACGCTTGCCGTAGAGAAGCAAAGCACTAGTGCGTATTAGAGGTCGGAGAACTGTCGATAGTCAGCGCCATCGATAGTGTTTGATAGTTTCAAGCAAGAAAAGTCTTTCGTGGATAGTCCAGTATGTTCATTAAAAAATTTTAATTTAATTAGTTTTTGAAATATTCCTTTAATATATTTCTTATTTATTTAAATATACATTAACTTTAAAGAGAATAAAATTAGTTTTCCAAATGTTTTCCTTCATCTGAAAATAGTTAGATAAAAAATTATTTTTCGAATAATGATGTGATTTTTAATTTCTTAGGTTTACCTTAACTGCTATTTATATATTTACTTCAACCAATAATTTTGGTTAAGAAACATTAGAACATTTACATTTTCGACCTAAAGCCTTGTACGCCTTTTGAAATAATTTGTCCTGCTTTGCTGAAGACCCTTTCCGACTCTACAGGAGTTGCGGGTATACAGAGGTATTTGAAAAAAAGCGTTTTCAATGTGGGAAAGTCGTTCTGGTTCATCTGGAAATGTATTTAATATAAAGATTATGTATTCCTTTGTAGCATACAATAAACGTTATAAATTAATATAAGAACAACAACACTTTGTTGCTGTTGAAGTGCATGCATAAATTCATATAACAACAACAATTGATTGTTGTTGTTTAAGTGCACGCTTAAACCCAAATCGGGGCAACGACACTTTGTCGTTACGTAAACATAAGGCCAGCACAATTCAAGTGCAAATGTAATTAGACCGCCTGAGACTGCAGCGCGACACATGATGCCGCGTCATCATTCTCAAGTGGTCAATGACCATAAACATGCCAAATATGAATAAACAACTCTCGCCTTCTAATATATAAGAATATACATAAGTAAATACATAAACGCCGACCACGCTGCTGAAGCATGCTAGGTTACATGTAAACTAAGCTAAGAACTATTTGACATTCAATAAAGTTACACCAAACTATACGGATGTCTTTTGATTTTCAATTACAAATCACATTCCTCCAAACATACTTTTACATGGCGACCGTGACATGGGTTCAGGAGAACCCAGGACGAAACAAGGATTAAAATCCAAAGAGAAAAAATAAAAAGAAAGTTTTTTTTTTACAACTCGAAATAAAAAATAATAAAGATTAAAGGAGGAAAACAACGACTGGACGTTACACATGGATAAAACTGAGTGAGTTGAGAGTATTTGTGATGGGAAAACGCGGTGGTGTAACGAATAAAATAAAAAAAAGAATAGCCTATTTAAACTGTTTTCTTTATACAAAATTACCATCACCCGCGTGGGGAACGGCTGCAAAACTGCAAGCCGAACTCGACTTTTTAAAGTCATTAAACAACACAACAAAACTCACAAATATATCCCACTCTCAAA
Organism: Scaptomyza polygonia; assembly: GCA_035044585.1. NCBI lineage: Eukaryota > Metazoa > Arthropoda > Insecta > Diptera > Drosophilidae > Scaptomyza > Scaptomyza polygonia. The sequence continues at coordinate 6,157 of JAWNNU010000689.1, read as the reverse complement.
TAAATTCTACGAACAAAGAACCAGTAAAACAAACTCCACCACCTCAATCAATACCAAAACGAACAAAACAGTGCCCCAAGGAGTGCGAGGGACCCCTAACCTCACCAAATTGCGAATATACATGCTGGATTTATAAGGAGGAGCAAGTGAGAAAGGCATAGGACCGCCTTTTGCGCCAACGTGAAAAACCAGGTGCGAAAAGCATAGGACCGCTTTTTTCGCCATCGCTGGAGCACGACAAGAATGCAGAAAATCAATAATACTATTATCATATATATATAAAAAAAATTATAATACTGAAGCGACAACACTGTTGCCCGGTAGTAGCGTATGGCCTGTAAAGCCATACACAAAGTAGACAGGAGGTCAATGTTAAGACCGAAATAGGAACAAATTTTTTCATTAAACAAAAAAAAAAAAATAATAATAGTATGAGTAAAATATAAGATCATTTATAATTATTACCCGTTTGAGGGATTATCAATTATCAACTATGATCTGAAAAAGAAATAAAATATTTGAATAAAATTTTGGACAAAATTTACCCTTATGAACATAACTAAAACAAATTAATATAGTAATTTTTATAGATTGACATTAGAAAAAATGGGTATAGTTGACGTCAAGACTGTCGATTCGACAGCCAATGTAATAAACAAAGTTGACGTTGAAGTAACACCAGATATAACGTACATGTTAGTATTGCTTATAATAATAGCCGTTATTACGGTAATAAAAGCAATATTCAGTTTATATAAATTGCACCACAGGTGCATGAGGAAAAAATTTGTCACTAGTCCAGCCCACAAAATAGATAGCATATAAAAAAAAGTTAAAAAAAAAATTAAAAAATTGTTGAACTAAAAATATTAAACCGATTTATTCCATTTCTAACAAACTTTACCGATACAAACCAAAAGCCATGTTGAAGTATGTTTGGAGGAATGTGTTTTGTAATTGAGATGTATGAGCGTATATATTCGTTAAAAGTTCTGTGACTTCTTTCAACTGTTCCAACGGTCTGATGGTGGTGTGCTGTTGATGTAATATTTTTAATTTTTAAATTTTTGCATAAACCATTAATTATGGAATTTTTATATTCTGTTCCCATGTCCGAAATGAACGTCTTCATCGGACCGTACTTCAGAATAAGAGATTCGAATATTGCTTTCGCAACTGTATTGGCATTTTTATTAGGTATTGGTATTGCTACGAGATATTTTGTCAAATCACAAATTAATTGCATATTCGTTACCGATATCTGATTTTGGTAGTGGGCCAATGGTATCCACTATTACTCTGTCAAATGCACCTAATGGCGTGTATTTACTGTGGTCACCGGCTTGAGTAGCGCTACTTTTAATGATTTTAATGTTTCATTGCCCATTATTTTGAAATTATCTATTGAAATTGATTCAAAGATTTTTTCGCTCGGTGCCAATTTGAGTAGGCTGATTTTTAGCATACCGGCTTCTTTTTCGAACCTTTGGAAAAACTGAATTAAATCGATAATTCCATTTGTATACAAATCGCTAACATCAATTCTTGCGATTACTCTAGATCCTTGCTTAAGAAGGCAAATGTCGTTTATACGAAAGGTCACTTCATATCGTACCTCGTCATTTGTTATGACTTCGTATACGTTGGGCTTGGATACATTTCCGAGACTTTGCATTTGCAAAAATTCTTCGTTTTTTACTGTACAGTTTTTATTCTGTCTACTTTGCTGCCTGGTAGTGACTTTCAGGACTTTGTTTTGTAAATCTTTCAACTCGGATATCGTGATCCGCGATAGGGCATCTGCCACGAAATTATCTTTACCCTTTAGGTACTCGACTGTGAAGTCGTATTCTTCTATTTCTAGCCGCATACGTGTAAGTTTCGAACTGGGGTTGATCATAGAAAATAAATATGCTAATGGTCTGTGATCAGTTTTTACTGTGAAATGTTTACCATAAATGTATGGTCGAAAATATACTATTGCCCAGTGAATTGCTGCCAATTCTTGTTCTGTTGTACTCTTATTACTTTCTCCTTTTGTAAATGAACGTGATGCATATGCAACTGGAAGTTGGAGTCCATTATAGTTTTGAGTTAAAACTGCTCCACACGCTTGCTTACTTGCATCCGTTATTATGCCAAATTCTTTGCTGAAATCTGGATATTGTAATAATGTTGGTTCCATTAACTTGTCCTTTAAGTATTGGAATGCATTTTGGCATTCGACTGTCCATTCAAAGGGGACATTCTTTTTACATAATCTAGTTATGTGCCGTGAATAGTCGGCGAAATTATTTATAAAACGTCTGTAATAATTGCAAAATGCAACAAAACGTCTAACACTGTCCGCATCATGTGGGACTGGGTAATTTTTTATGACGTCGTACTTTTTGTCGTCAGGCAAGATTCCTTTGTCTGTGCATTTATGACCGAGGAAGGTCACTTCATGCATAAAAAATGAGCATTTTTCAGGATGCAATTTAAGATTGTATTTCCTGCATTTGTTACAAACATGTGTTAGGTTTTTGAACATATGCTTTTCGGAACAACCAATAACTATTAAATCATCCATGTAAAGGAATGCTTGCGAAGAATCAAGGCCAGAGAATTCAATAGTCATCATTCTCTGAAATGAGTTTGGTGCTATTTTTAAACCAAAAGGTAATCGCGTGAAACGATATGAGCCATTGCTTGTTGAAAATGAGGTTATATTTCTTGAAGTTTCTTCAAGTTCTATTTGATGGAAACCTGACATTAAGTCAAGGCATGAGAAATATTTTGCTTTACCTAGTTGATCTAAAATATCATCAATTCTAGGTAATGGGAATTTATCAGACAATAATTTTTTATTAATTTGACGATAGTCAATTACTAATCGGCATTTTTTATTTTCAGAACCTGGAATGGATTTCTTTGGTACTAATAACGAGGGCTATTATATTCTGATACAGAAGGTTCGACTATGTTGTCGTTGATCAACTTTTCGACTTGTTTTTGTATTTCTTCAGTTTGACTGTGCGGGCTACGATAGTTCTTAGTGTACACTGGTTCATCATCTTTTAGTCTTAAATTTTGTTTGTAAAAATTATTCGTTGTGATTGATTCGGTTTCAAGACCGAATTTGTCACTATACTCGATGCAGAGAGTTTTTAATTGTTTTTTAAATTGTGGAGGAAAATTTTTAGATAATTGTAATAAGACGGCTTTTTCTCTATTTTCTAGATCTGTTTGAACTACGTCATAGTTCGAAAGCGATTCATGTTGTAATTTTTTAATTGTTACTAATTGATCTATATTAGTTGTAGTTAATAGACGGACAAATGTATTTATGGATGTTGCAATTGTGTTTGCAACATATACACCAGGTTGAATTTCCTGGTTTGGAATAAATATATTATCGTCATTTGAAATTAACGTAATTTTTCGGACAATTTGTGGTCTTGCTGGTAGAAGTATAGAATTTTTACCAGAGTCATATGTTATAGGAACATGAATTGGATATTTTAAATTATTAGGTCTTATTATTAACCAATCTTAAATTGTTTGAAATCTAGTTGGCAATTGAATTTTTAAATAAAATCAATGCCTATTATTCCATCACACGGTATATCGAATTCTAAATCAACTATATGAAAGTTTTGGGATTATGTATTTGCCTGTCTGTATTTCTATTGATGCAAGGCCTTTGGATTTTAAAATCTCGTTACTAATGCCTTGAATATTTATTAAATTATTTAATTCGATGTCATGAAAGACATCGGAAGTTTCTTTTATGATTGAGATATCTGCACCTGTATGTATTAAAAAGGTAAGTTTTTTACCAGTTGACACATGGTCAAATGAAACGAATATGTTAAGACTAAAATTGATTGTGTGAACTGTAGTGTTTATTGGTGTGTACCTAAAGGTGTCTGGAAGTTTCCCGAGGCTTCCTGGGTTACTCTGACATTGCTATTGCTATTATTTTGGCCTCTATTTGAGTTGCCACGGCCTCGACCTCTATAGTTTCCTCTATATTGGCCTCTATTTTGGCCTCTATAATTGTTATTATAATTATTGTTCCCGTTGCCTTTACCGCGATAATTTCCTCTGCTGAAATTACCGCGTTGAGCATTACCACTCTAATAGAGTACTGTGCTGGCACTACCAGACATTTTGGTGCTGCAGTGGATATATTTACCCATAGCATCGTCAAAATTGCTGTAGTTACCGGCTTCCAGTATCATTCGTAATTTTTCGTTATCCGTATTATCGGCCATTGCCGTTATGGATTCTTGTGTGGCAAATTGTTCCGCATTTTCTGCGTCTAAACCATTGTCAATATAAGCAGCTTGCTTACGTAAATTATCAATCTCAGTGGCGTACTGAGTAGCTGTTTTTCCTTTTTGTTTTGTATTGGACAGCTTGGCTTTTAAAACATTATGGGATTCGCTTTTGACAGTTATTTTTAATTTATTTATAATAGCAGTTATAGTTGTTTCATTTTGTACTTTGTACAATATTGGTCCAGTTATTTTAGATTTAATAAGTTCAACAGCCAGATCTTCTTGATTGCCCTTAGTTCGTTCAACAATCCTTAAGGCTGTTAAAAAACCATTTAAAGACAATTTTCTACCGTCGAACTCAGGGACCGAAGACGATACCTGTCTAACGTATTCCCTGTCTAGGCTTATTTGATAAGGCATTATGGTTACTTTTGTTTCTTCTTCGGACCCAGAATCTGTTTCTTGCTGCATTTGATTATTTAAAACAGATGGGTCGAATGTTACGGGTACACTTAGCACCGAAGGTAAAAGAAGTTTTAACTTATATTTGTTATCCAGAACTTTTAACGAATATATACGCTCATACATATCAATTGACAAAACCGATTGGGATGTTTGGCTTAAATATTTTGTTTACTGTTTCAACACGACCCCTTCTATGGCACAAAATTATTGTCCATACGAATTAGTACTTGGTAAGCAAAGTAACTTGCCAAAATACTTTAATACAATAGATAACATTAATCCATAATAATATAGAAGACTATGCAAAAGAGAGTAAATTTAGATTAGAACAAGCTTTTAAGAGAGCTAGAATTATGCTAGAGAAGCATAAAGCTAAAAATAAGGAATATTATTATGATAGGAATGTAATTAATTTCGAATTAACAATAGGGGATATGGTCTTATTAAAGAATGATACTGGCCATAAGCTGGAATCATCATATTTAGGACCATATACAGTAGTACAAATAGAAGTTAATGATAATATTTTAATTAAAGATAGCAAGAATAAGGCCGTCAGCCAGTTGGAGAAACAAGGGGAATAACACGCGCTGTGGGGGAACGCATTCATATCGCCATTATGAGTGCGCGCCTGTGCGGTGCGTGCCGTCCTTGGAACTCACAACTGGTAGTGCGACTACACTTTCCACGCGAGGGCGGCTGGAAGCAGGCCCTTGGTAAGGTCATGTCTCTGCCAAGGGTGCTGACGAATAGTAGTCGGGCGAGAGAAGAAAACTCTTTAAAATTACCCCAGTTCAAGGTGGAACAGCATCGTGCCGAGGGACTCGTGGCTGAGGTGGAGCTCAGTCGTTACTTTGCGAACTCTGGATACCTGCCGACCTCCAGTTTAACAAGGCTTCCCGCGGTACACGGGCTATGCCGCGGGTGACTGTCCACACCCGTCTACTCGTGGGACCAAATATGAACAACCTTAACAAACAAATAAACCCAGTGTCCGAGACACTAAAAACCCGGGGGAAACGCCAATCCATCTATAGGTGCTTGCGCCTCTTCCGCGACATCTGGTACGCCAGCAGGTGCTCGTAACGCCGCAAGCGGCATCGGTGCAGGACGGACAAGCCATTCGTCCTCACACCCCGGACGCCGACCTGGAACGGCTCCTTGAGCTCGGAGGCTGCAACACAAGTTTGCAACACCAGCTTCCAGGTCCGCGACGCAGGCGATCGCCCCGGGGTCCGCCTCAACGGCGGCAAATAAACCGCCAATACAAGACCGGAGGCGGGCTGCAGAAATTCTGCAGCTAAACCTGAGCGGCCAGCAGTCGTCTCCCGACGGACTCAATCTCGCTGAATGGGCTAAGACAATACTGCCGGATTTCAAGCCAGCAATCCCGGCCGCTTCTGCAAAAGCCAAGCAGAAGCGCCAAC
>JAWNNU010000687.1:0-173610 GCA_035044585.1 Scaptomyza polygonia | reverse complement strand
GTCTTGGTTGGATGTTCCAACCAACTTGCAATTGTTGCTACAGAAAACTAGTATATTGATTTTAAGTTAAAAATTTAAAATATATATATAAAACAAGTAAGAAGGCTCTAGTCGGGATAGCCCGACCAGAAAATACCCTGAACCCAGTTGCAGTCCTTGCGTCCTAAAAGTATGCTTCAAATAATGATCACTTTAAACAAAACTCATAACTGACTTAACTTTACGATATCTCTGGTGTTTCTTAACCGATTTGGACGAAATGTTGTTCAGAAAAGTTTTATCGTTACCCATTACACCAACTCCCATTTTTACATTTTCCAAATTCGATATTTTTTTGTTATCGATTCCATGTGTATATCGAAAACCAGAGTAGTTATCGATAATTTGAAGCAAACTTGTTCTGCTTATGGTATAGGAGAACTTATATTCAAAATATGAAGTCTCTAGCTCTTGTAGTCTCTGTGATCTACGCGTTCATACAGACGGACAGACGGACATGGCCATATCGACTAGCTATTGATACTGATTAAGAATATATATACTTTATGGGGTCGGAGATGCTGCCTTCTGCCTGTTACATACATTTGCACAAAACCATTATACCCTGATTTACCCATTTTATGGGTTCAGGGTATAAAAATCGCGGTCTGTGTTTTCGGCTTGACCAAACGGCTGTGTCTCTAACACGGACGCTAAGATTTTACGTAGAATACGTTCCTTTTCAAATTTATCAAACAAAATAGAAATTAAAATAAGTAACATATATTTTTAAACGTCTGCTGAAAACCATATCAATGCAGGTTGAAGATTGAATGTAGTTTCCATAAGTTCCTAGAATGAAGAGTTTGTTTTCTCTCCTGATAAGTTTCAGACAAATATAAATAATAAAGTATTTTCTACTCACACTCATTTCTTTTTACTTTCAAAATATTTTGTTAAATATAGGCGCTTTTAAGTAGGCATTTTTTTAAAATATTTTTATTCAATTTTGTATATTGGTAGCGACTGTTTTGCACTGGTTTATTTTATGTGAATACACACAAAAACTCATTTTGGCTTTCCAATCACATATGTACATACATAAATGGTAAAAAAAGCCATAAACCAATAACAACAAATCTGCTGGCTTGTCGTAGCTGAGACCCACAAAATGCACAAGTTAAAAATACTCCTTGAACAAATATTAAACAATAGTCAATCAAAAAAACTCAAATATTTGATTTAATATATAGATAATATATTTTAATTACTTACAAAAAACGTCGATTTAAGTGCTAGTTTATTAAATTATATACAACATTTGTTATTGATTATGATTGCCTTACCTTATTGCCAAAATATAAACAAACATTTTATACAGAAATAATATTGTAGTAATCAAGTTCTGCTATTTTTATTGCACAAAGTTCATATTAGGGGTTTTCACACGCAACGTTGTTATTCGTTATTCGTTATTCGTTAAAGTTCTACATGTATTTTGTTTTTGTAAATTTAACAATTTGCCGGCTTAACGAATAACACTTTAACGAGCTGGCAGCCCCGACAAATTACTTGTTATTCGGTAAAACACTAATCAGCTGTTTTTTGCTTTGTGTTTTGTCAGTTGTGTTGCAAATAATTGATTGAAAGTAGGTATTTTAACGATTAACAGCTGACGTAAAAAACGAGTCTTCACAGTTGGCAACCTTTAACAAATTTAACGAATAACGAATAACAACGTCGCGTGTGAAAACCCCTATTGAGTTTGTAAAACCCTTCTAAGTTTGGGTGCATTAATCAGTATAAGCAGAGACAGTCTAAGATTTAAACTGTGCAATTGCTAACAAGAGCTTTTAGAGCTTTCGTGTCTCAAGCTGCCGGAGGTAGACCACTTGTATGCTTCGCACAAGTGTGAGCAGGCGCGAAAGCGATTTGTGTTTCACTATCCCTTGCGCTCATCGTTCGGGCCAAATGTTGACCAACAACCAATAACTGTAACAATTTTTTGTATTTGGGTGTGTGTGCGTTTGTTTCGTTGCTTGCCGGGCCTGCCTGTCGAGGTGTATGATATTTTTCAAATTTTCCCATGTTCTGTCTCGGCGGCAAACGAAATCGACACAAATGCACTACTGAATACGCTTTCGAAATTTGTGTGCAATTTTGCATAGCTGTATCGAAGTTGAGTTGTCAAAATTGTTGGCTAGTGTCATAACACTAAAAACATGTAAGAGGATTAGCTTTATATTGTTGACGAGTGCATTCAAACTACAAACAAAATAAAACCGCACTGGTATGACCCGTCATCACCCTGCCACGACCATATAGTTCTAATATTAGAACACTTAATGCTGGTTTTGTTGCGAAAATCTGCACGTTGGTACTTGGTAAAAGAATTAAAGCTCGAACAAATACGCAAAAGGCAAAAACGATACTAATGAAAGACATAGCTCTAACTTTAAAAATCAAAAGATTATATACAAACATCAATAATATAATTTGTTTTAAAGTATTATATAGTTTAGAGTAGTATAAGGTATTTTTTGGACAGTTTAAAAATATGAAAAAAAATAAATAAAATATAATATTTTATATGAATTTTTGTGAATTTCTTTCACTTGTCCATAAATTGTCAAATCATAATAGTTGAGACGGTTTAAGAAATGATATGGCTTTGCACCATAAAAATTAATATGTCCGTGCAAAAATATCATATCTATATCAATATCATATCAAACTATCGGGAAATAACCTATCAATAATTCTGATTATAAATCAGTTCGTCTTTAGGGTGATAGTTCTGATTTTTGCAAGTTATGAACAGAAACATATTTATTTCATTAAATAAGTTTAAACAAGTAAGAAGGCTCTAGTCGGGATAGCCCGACCAGAAGATACCCTGAACCCAGTTGCAGTCCTTGCGTCCTAAAAGTCTGCTTCAAATAATGATCACTTTATACAAAACTCAAAACTGACTTAACTTTACGATATCTCTGGTGTTTCTTAACCTTTTTGTACGAAATTTTGAGAAAAGTTCTATCTTTACCTATTACACCAAACCTCATTTTTACATTTTGCAAATTCGATATTTTTTGTTATCGATTCCATGTGTATATCGAAAACCAGAGAAGTTATCGATAATTTGAAGCAAACTGCTTATGGTATAGGAGAACTTATATTCAAAATCTGAAGTCTCTAGCTCTTGTAGTCTCTGAGATCTACGCGTTCATACAGACGGACAGACGGACAAACAGACATACGGACAGACGGACATGGCCGTATCGACTCGGCTATTGATACTGATCAAGAATATATATACTTTATGGGGTCGGAGATGCTTCCCTCTGCCTGTTACATACTTTTGCACAAAACCATTATACCCTGATTTACCCATTTTATGGGTTCAGGGTATAAAAATGCCGCCTGTGAAAAAAATAGCTTTGCACAGCGTATCAAAATTTTGAAGCCACGCCCATTCATTTCGCCCAGCCACCCCACAGTTTAAAACCAAAAATGCCTATATCTTCCACTATTTTTGAGCTAGAACAACCAAATTTAATGCCAAGATTGGAGATGACAACTTCCAAACAAACGCAAAAAATTTTGGATGCCACGCGTATCAATACTGCCGTAGCCGCCCCCAACCACCCAAATGCTTCACTAAAAACGCTTCACTCTGTCGGATGAACTTCCATTAATGGCACAGCCAAGGGACGATGAGAACCGAACACATGTTCGAGCAAAAGTTTCAAGTTCACCTGTGTAACAAAAGGGAATGGACATCTCTAGAGAAGATCCACAACACACACACACACACACATGAAAGTGGTACACCGATGGGTCCCTAACACAACAAGGCTCCGGTCTTAGGAAGGTATTTCTAGCTGAGGTATGTGCAATAGGGAGGTGTTGGACTTTAATTTGAAACGTAACTAACGGAATAGAGATATAGCCATCCTATCCGATAGCCAAGCAGCAATAATGGAACTTAGCAAGAACGAGATCAGGTCAAAGGTAGTTCGTGAGGTACGAACCAAGCTAGACACTCTGGGAACAAAAATTAGAAATGCTCTAAGGTGGGTCCCGGGATATGTGGGCAAAGCAGGGAACGAAGAGGCAGACAAGAAATCAAGACTGGAGGAGCGACACTCCTCATAGGCCCCGAGCAGTATTTTGGTGTAGGAAGAAGCACAATACGGCAAGAGCTTAAGGGCGAAAAGAGACTTCTGCGAAGGACGAGCTCGGCAAGGACACCACGACTCAGCCAAGTAAAGCCTCTCTTGGGAAGCTTTAACCTTAAAAGGTTAAAGCAAGTAAACCCAATGGGTAAAAATAGTCTCTGGATACTCACCGGTCTCTTGACTGCTCATTGTAGAGTAGACAAGCCAAGATAGGTATTGCTTGCATCGAGATTTGCAGATTTTGAAATAGAATCCTCCTTGCACATTGTAGTAGAATAGGTAGCCTTAGTAAAGAAAAGATGTGGTCTTCTAGAAAAACAAATTTTGCAGCTATGCAATCTAGACACCATTGACCCAACAAGGATGCTTGCTTCTGTGCAACACTTGGGCCTGATGGAAGAGCTATAGGAAAAGAAGGGGGCACATAAAATCTGTTTTTTTCTGGTCGCAGTGCATTCAACCCCCTCCCAAATTATAATAGATCACACGAACGCATAGGTTAACCGTAGAATATATGTGTTCTTGTGGAAAAAAAAGAAAGTTATAGTAAAGGTTTTATATGATTTAAAATTGAAATATATTAAACATATAAAAAAGCTGAAATGCATATTTATGCCTTACATTCAATGTCAGTCAAAATTACTGGGGGGCTGGCAAATCGACAAATTCAATAACTCAAAATCGATAAATCCACCTATTTCGCATTTACTTACAATCCCCCGAAGTTTAAAGTAAGACACGCCTATATCTTCTTCAGTTTTTGAGCTAGAGTCACCAAATTTGTAGCCCAGTTAGGTGATGACGATCAACAAAAAAATTTATTTAGCCACCACCAACTGCCCTAACGCTTCGCTAAAAACGGGAATGCGTATATTATGAAAAGTGTTTGAGCTAAAGTCACCAAATTTGGTAGGAAACTAACTGATAGCGACCTTCAAAGAACTGCTTCAAAGTTTTGGAGCCAGAATATACGTATGTGGCTTAATGCATGTAATCTAACAAGAAGAAAACAAAATTGCGGTGGAAGATTTATTTTAAATAGTTTTATAATGTATTAGTGCTATTTTGGATATGTTGTTCAACAATTCATATGAAATAATTACATAATTCAAAAAGCATAGGTTGGTTTTTAGTTAACAATTGGAAAATTGCTTCAGTTATAAAAAGTTGATTGAAATAAATATCTACAGAAGCACTTATCCTTTATAAGTGTGTCCTTGATTCGTTAGTTCGTTTACTTATTAAAGAAGTTCATAATTTTATTTTGTAAGTTTGTGTGAATGATTGTATTCAAACAAAAAGAAAATTAAATTGCGATGGACATTGTATGTTAAATACTCTAGTAATATATCAAAGTTGTTGTGGATAAGTAATTCAACAATACTATTACAATAATTGCATATTTAAATTAGCATAAGTTAGCGTTGAGTTAATCATTGTGAATTCCTTCAATTATAAATAGTTGTTTGAGCTACATATCCACAGTAGCACTTTTATTTTATAAGTGTGTCCATAATTCTTTAGTTCATTCTTTTATTAAAGGATTCCGGTTCATTGCTATGTAAGTATGTGTGAGTATGCGTATATTCGAACAAGAAGAGAACAGACCTTCGGTGGAAGGTGAATGTTAGTATATCAGTGCTCTTGTAAATATGTTGTTCAACAAAATATTTGCAATTATTTATAATTTTAATTAGCATAGGGTGGCGTTTAGTTAACAATTGAAAAATGGCTTCAATTATTCAATATATCAGTGTCATTATGGATATGTTTGCTACCAAAATATTTGTAATAATTGCATATTAAGATAAGCGTATGGTGGCTTTTAATAAACAGTTGTGAAATTTCTTCAATTATAAATAAATGACCGAACCACATATCCACAGTAGCACTTATATTTCACTAGTGTGTCCATCATTCGGTAGTTCATTCACTTATTAAAAAAATCCCTTATATTCCTTAGTAAGTATGCGTGTATTCGAACAAGAAGAAAGCAGGATTGCGGTAGACAATGAATGTTTAATACTCTTCTTGTATATCAGTGATATTGTGCATATGTTGTTCAATAAAATATTTGCAATAATTTCATATTTTAAAAAGCATAGGTTGGCGTTAAAACAACAATTGAGAAAATGCTTTAATTATAAATTGTTGATAGAACTTAATATCCACAGTTTCACTTATATAAAATTAGTGTGTCCAACACTCATTTGTTCATTCCCTTGTTAGAGAAGTCCGCTATGTTACACACAAAATTTTTATACTCGATACCGAAGGTAAAGAGTATATTGAGTTTGTGCAATGTCCGTCATGGTGTCTGTCCGTCCGTCCATCCGACCATCTATCCGTCCAATGCAAATATCTTCATCTATGGCACAGCCAATTAAAGTGTCAAGACTGGAGTTCTACGATAACTAGGGGGCTGTCAAATCGATAAACTCGATAGGTCAAAATCGATAAATCAATTTATTTCGCAAGCTACAGCTACAGCTAGAACTGCCAGTTTTGGGGAGAAGATAGCTACTAACAACAACCAACAAACTGCATCAAATATTTGGAGCCACGCTTCCCCGATCTCCAGCCCACTGCATTTTCAAATCAAAAATGCCTATATCTTCCGCAGCTTTTGAGCTAAAGCAACCAAATTTGGTGCCAAGATTTGTGACGAAGACCCAAAATATGTAGATGCCGCCCATTCTGTCCGCAGCCACCCTTCATACATGTTTTAATAGCTTTGAGCTAGAGTCACGAAATTTGGTATGAGGTTAGCAATTGACATGATACACAGATATGCAGCAAAAGTTTGGAGTCCACGCCCACATATAGCCCCCAGCCCCCACCTTTAACAAACTTTAAGCTAGAGTCACCAAACTTGGTAGGAGGATAAAAGTTGGCATCCCACAAAGATCTAAATAAAAACTTTGGTTGCCACGGCCCCATACCGCCCCCAGCTCCCATTTCCAAACCTTTTACAAACTTTGAGCTAGAGTCCCCAAATTTTGAAGGAATATAGCTTTTTGGCATCCCCATCTGCATCAGAAAATCTTTGTGGAAGCGTACACCTCTGCCGTATCCGCACCCCATTGCAATCAGGTCTCATTTATCGGTTAATGTACTTGTATCGAGTATACCGCAGTCGGTTGCGTCCGACTGCAACGTTTCCAGTTGTTTTTCCATTTCATAAGCATTTGCTAATACTCGATACCGAAGGTAAAGAGCATATTGGGTTTGTGTAATGTCCGTCATGGTGTCCGTCTCTCGGTAACCTTTTTCAACACCTTTCAAGCTCGAGATATAAAATATTTCGAATGTCTTTGTCTATGACGTTGTGTATTAATGTGTCAAGATTGGTGCTCTGCGATAACTGGGGGGCTGGCGAATCGATAAGCTCGATAACGCAAAATCGACAAATCGAGCTATTTCGCAAGCCCTTACAACTAGAACTAAAAAATTTGGGGAAAAGATAGCTACTAGCAACCTCAAAAAAACTGCATCTTTAATTTTGGAGCCACGCCCACACATTCCTCCCCCAGCCCCCCGCTTTTAAACCCTAAAAATGCCTATATCTTCTACAGTTTTTGAGCTAGAGCAACCAAATTTGGTGCCAAGATAGGTGATTATAACCCCCAAAAAAATGCAAAAAAACTTTGGAAGCCACGCCAATCCATACTGCCTAAGCTGCCCCAAACCGCCCCAATGCTTCACAAAAATCGGGATTGTGTGTATTTTCCAATGCGTTAAGTCTAGTTTCACTAAATTGGAAGATAGCTGTTAACGATCCCCAAAAAACTGTATCAAAGTTTTGGAGACACGCCCCCCCCCCCCCACCGTTCCACAGCCCACTGCATATTGTAATCAAAAACGCCAATATTTTCCACAGCTTTTGAGCTAGAGCCGCCAAATTTGGTGCCAAGATTGGAGATATTCTACTAACTTTGAGCTAGAGTCACCAAATTTGGTATTAAGATAGCTATTGACTTGATATATAGATCTTCAGCAAATATTTGGATGCCACGCCCTCATACCGCCCCCAGCCCCTACCTTTAACAAACTTTGCAGTTGCAGTCGGACGCACCCGACTGCGGTATACTCGATACCAGTAATAAAACAGATTAAAAGAGACCTGATTGCAATGGGGTGCGGATACGGCAAGGGTGTCTGCTGCTTCAAAAATTGTCTGGTGCAGATGGGGATGCTAAAAAGCTATCTTCCTTCCAATTTTGGTGACTCTAGCTCAAAGTTTGTTAAAGGTATGGAAAGGGGAACTGGGGCGCTATGGGGCCGTAACACCAAAATTTTTGCTGCAGATCTCTGTATGATGTCAATTGCTATCCTCCAACCGAATTTGGTGACTCTAGCTCAAAGTTAGTAAAATATGGTGTAAGGGGGGCTGGGGGCGGTATGGGTAGACGGTAGCATCCATATGTTTTGGGTTTCTTCCTCATCAATCTTGGTACCATATTTGGTGGCTTTAGCTCAAAAGCTGTGGAAAATATGGGCGTTTTTGATTTCAAAATGTAGAGGGCTGGATAACTGAGTGGCGTGGCTCCAAAACTTTAATGCAGTTTTATGTGGGTCACAGTTATATTCGTACCAAATTTGGTGACTCTAGCCTAAACGCTTTTGAAGATACAAGCATTTCCGTTTTTAGCGAATGGTTGGGGCGGTTTGGGGCGGCTAGGGCAGTTTGGATGGGCGTGGCATCCAAAGTTCTTTTGCATTTTTTTGGAAGTCGTCATCACCTATCTTGGCACTAAATTTGGTGGCTCTAGCTGAAAAACTGTAGAAGGTATTGGGATTTTTGGTGATATATTGCGGGGGCTTGAGGCAGAATGTGTGGGCGTAGCTTCAAAAATTTAAATGCACCTTTTTAAGGGTGGTTTTTAGCTATATTCTCCCCAAAATTGGTAGTTCTAGCTGTAAGAGCGTGCGAAATAGCTGGAGCTATCGATTTGAGTTATCGAGTTTATCGATTTGCCATTTACTTACTATGCCATAGATAAAGACATTTGCAAAGTTTCAAGTCTCTTACTTGAAGGGTGTAGAAAAAATTGCGAACATACAGACGACTGAAGGGCGGACGGACAGACGGACAGACACCATGACGGACATTGCACAAACCCAATATACTCTTTATCTTCGGTATCGAGTATAAAAAGAGAAGTTTGGGCTACGATTGCCAATTGTCAAATATGTTGAATGCAGATGTTGTCAAAACAGTAGAACCTCGCTTAACGCAACCTATTAGAATTTGGCCTGTTGCGAAAACTGAGATGGTTCCGAAAAGCGAGGGATAATCTTTTGTTGGCTACGAGACCTATTTCCAAAAGTAGATGCATTTTCTTATCATTTAAATCAAAGTAAATCGAGTTTATCTACAAGAATTTCATTATAATTAATTAAGTTTTTGATAAAATTAGAAATTGTGGTCTGTACTTTGTATGATTTCCTTAGAAAGTTACGTAAAATGAGGTAAATTTTTTTCAAGTTAAGAGTTTTGGTGTTGCGATTATCGAGGAGTTGCGTTCAACGAGGGTTGCTTTGAGCGAGGTCCAACTGTATATTATAACAGCTGTTTATTTTCTTTGCACTGATTTATTTAGTAAAGTTATGTCGAAAAATTGACTGTCTGTGCTTTCGGCTCGACCTACGGGCTGTAGAATATGTCCTATTTTAAATGTATCAAACAAAATAGACGCAATGACAAATTAATGAAATTAAAATGGGTAAAATGTATTTTTAGATGTTTGCTGACAACCATATTAATGCAGGTTGAAGATTGAATGTAAGTTCCATAAGTTCTTAGAATGAAGAGTTTGTTTTCTCTCCTGATAAGTTTCAGACAAAAATAAATAATAAACAAGTAGAAACGATGCAGTCGGACGCACCCGACTGCGGTATACTCGATACCAGTAGTAAAACAGATTAAAAGAGAGCTGATTGCAATGGTGTGTGGATACGGCAGTGGTGTACGCTGCCTCAAAGATTGTCTGGTGCAGATGGGGATGCCAAAAAGCTATCTTCCTTCCAAATTTGGTGACTCTAGCTCAAAGTTAGAAGAATATGGTGGATGGAAAGCTGGGTGAGGTATGGGGGGGGCGTGACATAAAAATTTTAGCTGAAGATCTGTGTATGATGTCAATTGCTATCCTCATACCAAATTTGGTGACTCTAGCTCAAAAATAGTAAAATATGGAGGAAGGGGGGCTGGGGTTGGTAAGGGGGGGCGTGGAATCCAAACTTTTGCTGCAGATCTATTTATGATGTCAATAGCTATCCTCAAACCGAATTTGGTGACTCTAGCTCAAAGTTAGTAGAATATGGTGGAAGGTGGGATGGGGGCTGGCATGGTGGCGTGGCGTCCAGAGTTTTGCTGCAGATCTATTTATGATGTTAATTGCTATCCTCATACCAAATTTGGTGACTCTAGCTCAAAGTTAGTAGCATATGGTGGAAGGGGGGCTGGGGGATGGGGGCTGGTATGGGGGGCGTGGCGTCCAAAGTTTTGCTGCAGATCTATTTATGATGTTAATGGCCATCCTCATACCAAATTTGGTGACTCTAGCTCAAAGTAAGTAGAATATGGTGGGACGCTAGCTGGGGGCGGTATGGGTGGCGGGCGCCATCCACTTTTTTTGGGTTTCTTCATCACCTATTTTGGCACAAAATTTGGCGGCTCTAGCTCAAAAAATGTGGAATATATAGGCGTTTTTGATTTCAAAATGCACTGCGCTCTGGAACGGGGGGGGGGGGAGTCGTGGCTCCAAAACTTTCATGCAGTTTTTTGGGGATTGTTATAAGCTATCTCCTTACCAAATTTGGTGACTCTAGCCTTAGCGCTTTGGAAAATACACGCATTCCCGTTTTTAGTGAATCATTGGGGCGGTTTGGGGCAGCTTGGGCAGTATGGATTGGCGTGGCATCCAAAGTTTTTATGCATTTATTTTGGGGCTATAATCACCTATTTTGGCACAAAATTTGGTGGCTCTAACTCAAAAACTGTAAAAGATATAAGCATTTCTGTTTTTGAACTGCGGGGGGCTGGGTTCGGAAGGGGTAGGTGGGGCTCCAAAACTTTGATGCAGTTTTTTTTGGGGTCGTTACCGTTACCGGTCGCTTTTGCGTTATCGAGTTTATCGATTTGCCAGCCCCCTAGTTATCGTAGAACTCCAATCTTAACACTTTAATTTACTATGCCATAGATAATGAGATTTGCAAAGTTTGAAGTCTCTAACTTGAAGGGTGTGGAAAAAAGTTACGTTCATACAGACGGACAGACGGACGTACGGACAGACACCATGACGGACATTGCACAAACCCAATATACTCTTTACCTTCGGTATCGAGTATAAAAAGTATTTTCAACTCACACTCATTTCTTTTTACTTTCAAAATATTTTGTTAAATGTAGGCACTTTTTAGGAGGCATTTTTTTATATTTTTATTCAATTTTGTATATTGGTAGCGACTGTTTTGCACTGGTTTATTTTCTGTTAATATACACAAACACTCATTTTGGCTTCCGAAACACATAAATACATAAATAAATAAAAAAAAGCCATAAACCAAAAACAACACTTGCTGATTTGTCGTAGCTGAGACCCACAAACTGCACAAATTAAAATTACTCCTTGAACAAATATTTAACAATAGTCAATAAAAGAACTCAAATATATAATTTAATATATAGATAATATATTTTAATTACTTACAAAAAACGACGATTTAATTGCTAGTTTATCAAATTATATACAACATTTGTTATTGATTATGATTGCCCTATATAATAATATATTTTAATTACTTACAAAAAACGACGATTTAATTGCTAGTTTATTAAATTATATACAACATTTGTTATTGATTATGATTGCCCTACCATATTGCCAAAATATAAACAAACATTTTACACAGACATATTATTGTAGTAATCAATTTCTGCTATTTTATTACACAAAGGTCATATTGAGTTTGTAAAACCCTTCTAAGTTTGGGTGCATTAATCAGTATAAGCAGAGACAGTCTAAGATTTAAACTGTGCAATTGCTAACAAGAGCTTTTAGAGCTTTCGTGTCTCAAGCTGCCGGAGGTAGACCCCTTGTATGCTTCGCACAAGTGTGAGCAGGCGCGAAAGCAGATTTGTGTTTCACTATCCCTTGCGCTCATCGTTCGGGCCAAATGTTGACCAACAACCAATAACTGTAATAATTTTTTGTATTTGGGTGTGTGTGCGTTTGTTTCGTTGCTTGCCGGGCCTGCCTGTCGAGGTGTATGATATTTTTCAAATTTTCCCATGTTCTGTCTCGGCGGCAAACGAAATCGACACAAATGCACTACTGAATACGCTTTCGAAATTTGTGTGCAATTTTGCATAACTGTATCGAAGTTGAGTTGTCAAAATTGTTGGCTAGTGTCATAACACTAAAAACATGTAAGAGGATTAGCTTTATATTGTTGACGAGTGCATTCAAACTACAAACAAAATAAAACCGCACTGGTATGACCCGTCATCACCCTGCCACGACCATATAGTTCTAATATTAGAACACTTAATGCTGGTTTTGTTGCGAAAATAATTTTTTGTATTTGGGTGTGTGTGCGTTTGTTTCGTTGCTTGCGGGGCCTGCCTGCTCCGAATAACGTATTCTACGTTAAAACTATTTGTGTTGACCACACAAATGTTCCAAAAGCTACAAAAAGAGTTTTGCTGGAAATACAATTTTTCAAGGCAGCAGCTTAGGGTGTTGCACTTGCTCTTCGCTCTTAAATTGCAAGCTCTCACCGTTTATCTAGTACTGTATTCTTACATACCTAACTTAACCAAACACGCATCGTTTTGCACTCGTTTCGTGTAATGCAAGCTAGCGAAGCATTGTACATTGTTCACGGCTAAATTGTATAAATCAATAAGTAAATAACAAGGAAAAGCAGCCAGCACTTTTTTTTTAAATAAATGTCAAGCGATCTGCATAATAAATGAATCTGAAAACTTAAAGACATCATGCCAGTTTTCTCATATTCTTTACTGTGCAAATCAAAGTTGCCGAAAAAGCTCCCAACACCAATAATATTTAATTTTTGAAGCAACAGAGAACGAATTATATAGTCGAATGCTTTTTTTTATTTTTCACTGAAACTCTTTAATAGCAAGCGAGGTGAATTCAGAAGTTAAGTGGCGGTAGATCTACGCCTAACAAAACCATATTCATATGATTGAACTTTATATGTGTGTATGAGAAGAAAAAAATTTTTTGGAACGGCAAGTTAAAAACTTATAAGGGTAAGCTATTTGAAAGCTCACAGTATCTAAGCATGCATCCTGATAATTCTTTAGGTTGAGGCAAGTTGCTTGGTTAGATATAGTTAAGGTCACTTTAGATCTTTCACTGAGTTATAACTGGGATATATATGCAATTTCACGGTTGAACTTGAAATGGATAGGAATTACTGCAATTATATAAACTCGATGAGTATACTGATCAAAAAGATCACCCACTGCCTGATCGGAATTTGGTTGTGTATTATCAAGGTAAACTGAGGATGGCAAACTGGATTTAGGTTTTGAGTTAACAAATTTATAAAACTGCTGAGGATCACGGGAAAAGATTAATCTATAACGATTGAGATAATTTTTCTAACAAGATGTGCTAGCTGAAATAAAATAAGACTTTATCACTTGAAGGACAAGTGATACAGATATCTAAAAGCGAATTCGAAAAAATATGGCAATGGCAGTTTCTATATCGCTACAATACTGCAACAGAGACCAATTAGTATGCTGGAGAAGATCATTTAGTTTCGAAAAGTTGGTTTAACGAAAAGGAATTATGAGATGCAAAACTTGGTTTAAGAATTTCAAAGGATAGTTTTAAGGTTCGATGGTAGTTATCTTCCGAAAGAACTAAAGCGGTACAGTGCTTACTTAACTGCAATCTGAGTCCAAAACAAATATCATATGAAACGTTCTTCCACTACAATTCTGCACCCTGTTAACATACGATAAGAATTACTCCAGAAGGCCATCGATAAACTCATCAGAAGTGGCTGGTAATTGCGCCCAAGATTTGTCATTCACAGACCATGCAACATAAGGCTGTCTTACCATGGTATGAGTAAACGATTTAGTCACAATAGGGAAAAATAATAGAACACCACCCTTGCGATTGCATCGGTGCAAGTTTAACTTAATAGAAAGAATGGAATAATCAGATATATCGGGTGTAAAACAGGTTTGTGTGAGTGCAACTATTTGTGAATCAAAGGATAAGCTTTAAACATCTAATTAAGTATGTTAAGTTTTGAAACCTTTAACATTTTGTTTGGCTAAGTTAATAACATCTGACATTTTTCTTCTATTTTATGGAGGCACTGGATGACTAAGAAGCGGTGCACTTCTGATTCTTATACTACATATTGTTATAAAAATCTATGCTCGATGATCATACACATTGCAGTAAATATATACCAAACAAACCTTTCCTGCTTGTCTTTCAACGAGAAAAAACGTACGATGTCAACCTCTTCGCACCTCAATTGGTTGATCATTCGCAACAACAACGCTTTCTTGTTGAAGAAGCGTGATGTAAAAAAGCCCTTCAGCACGGAGCCAAACAACTTAACCAATTTGAGCGCCTTCCGCTACAGTGGTATTGTGCACAAGAAGACTCTTGGAGTCGTGCTCGCCACTGATAAGAAAGGTTTCACTGCCGTGCTGAAAAAAGGCAAATATGGCCAGCGTCCTGCTAAGAACACCGTGCGTGTTAACTTTAATGCTGGTCCCCGTCGCTCCCTGAAAAAAATCAAGAACCTTCTGATCGGTTCCAAGTACCGCAAGGATCTGACAGAATAAATGTATATGATGGGAAATTGAGGAGCTGTTTTCTGCTCATGTAAAAACAATGCTTTGCTTCAGGCTTTGCGCCCGCTGTCTTTCAGAACATTTAGAGGTGAAATCTTCAAAAAAAAAAATAATAAAATAAGTAGGAACGTTGCAGTCGGCGCAACCGACTGTGGTACACTCGATACCAGTAATAAAACCGAAAAAAGGTGTACGCTGCCTCAAAGATTGTCTGGTGCAGATGGGATGCCAAAATATATCTTCCTTCCAAGTTTGGTGACTCTAGCTCAATGTTTGTTAAAGGTGGGGAAACGGGAGGCTGGGGGCGCTATGGGGGCGAGGCATCAAAATTCTTGCTATAGATCTGTGAATCATGTCAATTGCTATCCTCATACCAAATTTGGTGACTCTAGCTCAAAGTTAGAAGAATATGATGGAAGGGTGGCTGGTGCAGCAGATCTATTTATGATGTCAATTGCTATCCTCTAACCAAATTTAGTGACTCTAGATCAAAGTTAGTAGAATATGGTGGAAGTGTGGCTGGGGGTGGTATGGGTGGGGGGCACCATCCAATTTTTTTGGTTTTTTCATTATCAATCTTGATACCAAATTTGGTGGCTCTAGCTCAAAAACTGTAAAAAATAGAAGCATTTCTGTTTTTAAACCGCGGAGAGGCTGGGGGCGGAAGTTTTTTGGGGGTCGTTACGAATTAGCTTCCTATCAAATTTAAAGGCTCTAGATAAAACACTGTGAAAGATACACCTATTACCGTTCTTAGCGAAGCGTTGGTTTGGTTTGAGGAAAGGCGTGGAAACCAAAGTTTTTATGAATTTTGTTAAGTGTCGTCAACACCTATCTTGGCAAAAAATTTGGTGGCTCTAGCTAAAAAACTGTAAAAGATATAGGCATTCTCGGTTTTACACTGCGGGGAGGCTGGGGGCGGAATGGGTGGGCGTGGCTCCAAAATTTTTGATGCAGCATTTTAGGGGTTTTTAGTAGAAATTTTTTCCCCAAAGTTGGTAGTTCTAGGTGGAAGGGCTTGCGAAATAGCTGGATTTATCGATTTTGCGTTATAGAGTTTATCGACTTGCCAGCCCCCTAGTTATCGTAGAACTCCAATCTTAACACTTTTATTTACTATGCTAAGATAAAGACATTTGCAAAATTTCAAGTCTCTACCTTGAAGGGTATGAAAAAAGTTGCATTCATACAGACGGATAGACGGACGGACGGACAGACACCATGACGGACATTGCACAAACTCAATATACTCTTTACCTTCGGTATCGAGTATAAAAATTGTGTGTGTAACATAGCGTACTTCTCTAACAAGAGAATGAACTAATGAGTGTTGGACACACTAATTTTATATAAGTGATACCAACAAGAATTCTTATAATATATATTATATGAATTCTTGTTGGTGATACTCTGGATAATTAGTTCAATCAACAATTTATAATTAAAGCATTTTCTCAATTGTTGACTTAACGCCAACCTATGCTTTTTAAAATATGAAATTATTGCAAATATTTTAACAACATATGCACAATATCACTGATATACAAAAAGATTATTAAACATTCATTGTCTACCGCAATTATGCTTTCTTCTTGCACTTTTTTGGTGGTTGCTAATAGCTCTCTTCTTCCCAAATTTGGTAGTTCTTACTGTAAGGGCGTGCGAAATAAGAGGATTTATCGCATTTGAGTTATCGAATTCATCGATTTGCCAGCCATCCAGTTATCGTAGAACTCCAATCTGAGCACTTTAATTTACTATGCCATAGATAAAGCCTTATGATGGTAACTCTCGACACTTTCAAGCAGTTGCTATAGTTCGGAACAAAATTAGCGGGCCAGCAGATGCAATTCTGTAATTTTTTTATACAGTGTTAAGTTTAAACGCAATTATTGCTCGCTAAAATTTTACATACGCTGACAAAAAACTGACTCCTGTTATTCAACATTAGTTTGACACAATGTGACAAGGCGATATGCCTTTGTTAAAGTTTTATGATAAAATTGATTAGAAACTCACGCTACTGACGAA
This sequence comes from Scaptomyza polygonia, assembly GCA_035044585.1. NCBI lineage: Eukaryota > Metazoa > Arthropoda > Insecta > Diptera > Drosophilidae > Scaptomyza > Scaptomyza polygonia. The sequence goes on along the minus strand of JAWNNU010000687.1, from coordinate 156,564 downwards.
TAAAACAATAATGACCCTTAACGAATCAGACGCAACAGCACTTAATGAAAAATTTATAGACGACGCTTTGCATACTTTCGTATCTGGACTTAAAAAGTCCCTCAAGCAGGCAGTGTTTCCCGCTCAACCGCGAGATCTTCCATCAACCTTGGCGTTAGCCTAAGAGGCTGAAGTAAACTGTTTAGAATATATGTTTAGCGGCAACGCGTATGTTAACTATGTATGTATCAAACAAGTATGAACATAAGAATGCAACTCTGTTCTAAATGAATCGAACAGAGAGCGAGCTGCCTACGAGCAGCAACGTTTATTTTTGTAGTCAAAATTCGCAAACCACATGAAGTGGTTATATTACTTAAATAAAACGAATATAAACAATGACAGGTATAAGTTCGTAGTGAACTTTGACAAGTCACAAAAACCCGAGGTAATCTGTCTAGGAACCAGATAATACCAAGCGTTATCAGGATAGGCACCTCTATTTCACCAAAAATCAGCGTAACAAAACTCAGGCTCAAAACAGTAATGAGTCGAGAAACTCAAATAATTTAATATCCAAAGACAGCAAAACCAACGCTAATAGCCAATGAAGATATATTCTTCGTCCCGTTTTAGACAGTGAAGACGCGATGTTGTTCCATTGAGTATAAAATTCATACTGGTTTTATTCTTAAAAACCTAGGCATTATATGTATATAGCGTTTTAGTGGTGTAAGGATCATTAAACTCTTTTGACCACCGCTTGATGAAGCCAAGAACATTTATGGCCTTATTGACCATCGACGATATATGAGATTGAAATATTATTTTGCTATCAAGTGTGATGCCTAAATCATTTATTTCAGAAACGCGGATAAGTGGTGAAGTATCAAGCACGTAGTGAGCAGTATGAAGGGTACCTCTACAAAAAGTCATGACTTTACATTTTGAACAACTTAAATTTAGTAAGTTACAACGGCACCAGACCGACAGTGAACCCAAGTCTAATTGTTGTAAGTTACATAGAGAATCATCATTATAGGTGAAACAAACACGAGAGTTATTAATAACAGCAGGAAGATTTTTAACAAAGATATTAAATAGCAATGATCCTAGGTGACTCCCCTGTGGAACACCAGAGGTAAACGTTTTGTGTTCGGCCACTCAAGTACTCAGAAAGCCACGACAAGAGTTTCGCTGGAAACCCAATAATATTTAATTTTTCGAGCAACAAAGAATGACTTACAGAATCAAATGCCTTACTAAAATCTGTATAAACGACTTCAGTTTGCGTTTTGGCCTGAAACTCTTTGATTACAATCGAGGTGAACTCAAGAAGTTTGGCGGTAGTAGATCTTCGCCTAACAAAACCGATAAGATAAGAAGATAAAATTTAACTATATAAGTCCTGCAATTGAGAGCATATAAGTTTTTCAAAGAATTTCTGAGTGCAAGACAACTTGGATATACCCATATAGTTTTTACCGTTAGACTTACAAGAATTTCAATGAAGTTGAATAATTGAAGATTCTTTGCATATACCAGGAAACTCAGCTGAGTCAATCGAAAAGTTAATTAATCTATGTAAGGGTTAACATCTGGACCAGGCAAGAAGGTGGGTTTGATAGATTTAAGGTCACTTAGCAGCGTACATTCAATTATTACTGAGACATATATGCTATTTGGCGTCTGCACTTAAAAAGGATGGGAATTATTGCAATTTTCAGATTTGTAAATAATCAGCAAAAAGATCAGCCACTGTTTGATCGGAACTTGCTGATATATTAACAAGGTACACCGAGAATGGCAAGCATGAAGATTTACGTTTTGAGCAAAAAAAATTATTGAACAGTTTCGGATCACCGGAAAAGTTTGATCTGCAACGATTGAGATAATTGTTATAACAAAAAGTGTTTACAGAAATCACATTAGACTTTGATATTATATACGAGGATAAATCTATTGTTTTTCCAGATTTTTTAATTTTTTTATAGGATCTCGTTTTCACGTTTTTTAATTTTAATTGTTTCCTCGTAATCTAAGGTGGTTTATTTTCACTTGAAGGAACAGTGAGGCGAACACAGATATCCAAAGGTGAATTCAAGGTCCTGCAATAAATGGCAATTGCAGTTTCTATATCACTACAAGAATAAAGGTGAGACCAATTATTATGCTGAAGAAGGTTATTCAATTCTGAAAAGTTCGTTTTACGAAAACATCGGGTCTTTAAAGAATTGTTTGATGCTGGGCTTAAGTTAAGAAGTTCAAAAGAAAGTTTAAAAGTTGGATGGTAGTTATCTTCAGGAAGCACTAGATGGGGTACTCTACTAACATTACTACAATCAAAGTCAGAAACAAATATCAAATCTAACATTGTATTACTAGTGTTACGTACCCTGTTAACTTGTTATAGGCTCTACTCTAGAAAACCATGAATAAAATCATCAGAAGTGTCCGGTAACTGCGCTGAAGATGTGTCATTCACAGACCATACAACATGTAGCAAATTAAACCACTATAAGTTGATCCATATCCAACAAACAACGATACAAGTTGCAGGGCATTCAGATGGGATATGTAAATGCTTATATCAGAATGGGCCGCCAGATACTATTTTAAAACATAGAAACTCAATATCCGTATGATCATGAGAATGAATCTGTTCAGAGGAAATACAAGAGACAACAGCAATGAGAACACCGCCGCCCTTGCGGGAGGTGCGATCACATCTGAACAGGTTATACTTATTAGGCAAAACGGAAAAATCAGTTATATCAGGCTTTAACCAGCTTTCTGTGAGTGCAACTATTTGTGAATCAAATGATAAGCTGTTTACATAAAATTTAGAAAGTTTAGTGTTAAGGCCTCGAACATTTTGATAGGCCAAGCTATTTTCTTTTGTTGGTTTTTTGCCGCCGAAGTTGAGGTAACAGGGTTGGTAAAAGGCGGTGCACTACTGATCCTAATACTGTAATTATTATTTAAATTTATTTAAGGGCACAACAACAAGAGGCTTGTGTGGCCCAGGTGTACCTACAGTAGGATTAATAGGCATACACGATGCTACGGAAAGCTCAGACGATAAGCTATGAAAGATTATTGTTGGGGTTCCTTGCCGGCGAGTTCAATAACATTAACGGGCTGGCAATTTGACCCGTTGGGTGATTAATGAATGGTTCCAAATGGGGTTTGGTGACCAATACAGGAGGGACATTGAGCGGATTAGGCCCCGAAGTCTTTTTAAGCTTCGAAGAATCACCAACAACTTGCCAGACAAAGTCTGAATATAGTTACAGAGTTTTGACAAAGTATCTAGACGACAAAAAATTTAGTTATTACACGTACCAACTGAAAAGCAGCAAGGGCCTGCAAGTCATAATAAAATGAATAGAGTCTGATGTTACAACAGAAGAAATAAAACTGGCGCTGCAGGAGAAAGGCAAAAACCGCTTTTAACATCTTAAACAGGAACAGGATGCCGCAACCATTTTTTTAAGTAGAACTTGTACCAGAAACAAAGACACTTCAAAATTACAAAGTTCAACCAATATACAGTCTTCAGCTTTTACTTCACAAAATGGTCCGGTACAATGTATGAACTGCCAAGAGTACGGCCAAACAAAGTCATACAGTACACTGCGATCGCTATGCGTTGTTTGGGGCGAGTTGCATAGATCCACAAGCTGTCCAGCAAGCATATATGACTCCAGCAGTAAAATGTGTGGCAACTGCGGCGGCAATCACACAGCGAATTATAAAGGCTGTCCAATTTATAAGGAACTTAAAAACCAATTAGCTTCAAATCATCGAAATTCAACTCAGACGTCTTCTTTTCGACTGCAACTAGATCTTCATTTGACCCGCAACTCGCAACCAGAAATGCGACTTACGCAAGCGCTTTAATATCAAGACTGGCCCTTCCTGCGTTTAACACACCACTTTCACAAGCAAAAAAAGTGATTACAAACACGGCACAGGACAACAGAGCAACAGAGCATGAATGAGTTTATGTCATTCATGCAGACAACTATGCAAGATTTAATGAGTTATCAAAATCTTTTGATACAAATGCTCGTATCACAACAGTCAAAATAATCAATGGATTCTTTTTCAATATTTACGTGGAACGCTAATGGCGATTCACATCATAAACTTGAGTTAGCTCAATTTCTACTTGACAAGCACATCGATGTAATGCTACTTTCCGAAACACACCTCACTAACAAATTTAATTTTAATACCAGTGGATTCTTATTCTACGGTACAAATCACCCCGACGGTAAGGCCAACGGTGGAAGTTGTATTTCGATCAGAAGCCGTCTCAAACACCACTACCATAAAGAGTTTGGTGAAAACTTTCTACAGGCCACATCTTTAAAAGTGAACTTGGATGGTGTTAACCAACTTACTCTAGCCGCTGTATATTGCCCACCAAGCTATACCATTTCTGAAGACCAATTTATGGAATTCAACAACTCTCTAGGAGAACGCTTTATAGCAGCAGGAGACTATAATACCAAACACACACACTGGGGATCTCGTCTCGTGATTCCAACAGGAAAGCAGCTGTAAAATGTAATTAAAAATGCAAATAACAAGCTCGACCATTTTTCTACGGGCAGACCAACATACTGGCCTACAGATCACAAAAAACTACCTGATCTAATTGACTTTGCAGTTACCAAAAATATCTCGCGTAGTTTGATAAGCGCTGAGTGTCTTTTGGACCTATCATCAGATCACTCGCCTGTTCTAATAAATTTACAACGACACCCAGAATCAATAATATGAACCGGTTAGTTGACTTCACCAAAAACTAACTGGCTCAGATACAAAAAAATATTAGCTCACACATTGAGCTTAAACCGCGTCTCGGAGATGAAGATGACATTGAAAGTTTTGTTCACATTCTGGGGTCCGTCTTCGTCGCCGCAGCTTGCACCTCAACGCCTCAAACAGAAAACACAATATACAACCAAAAAAAGACAAACCTACAAATTGAACAGCTCGTTCATGAAAAGCGGCACATTTGCTTCTCACCTTCAAAAAGTGTTTCAACCTAATCCTGCAACAAAATCATTTGTACTACCGACTGCACCAAATGACTCTCAGATTCACCAAGAGCCAATCAAGTTTCGCTCGAATGAAATCGCAAATCATTAAAGAGCAAGTGAACCCAAAAAAATCCCCGGGCTGTGTCCTTATATTGAGCTCCCTCTCTGTGCGGTCTGCATCATTGCACAGCTCTTCAATACCATTACCAAACTCGGTCACTTTCCAGAAAGACGGAAAAAGTCAATCATCATAATGAACCCAAAACCGGGAAAAGGTCACACAATTCCTTCGTCGTACAGTTCTATAAGCTAATTATCGTGTCTATCAGAACTTTTTGAAAAATGCTTACTTTCCCGGATTCATAAATTTCTGAATCTGCATAACATAATACCATCGAAACAATTTGGCTGTCGTGAAAATCACGGAACAATTAAGCAAGTCGTTCCACAAGGCAGCGTACTCGGACCAACACTATACGTGCTGTTCACAGCAGACATCCTTATAAGTACCAGATCGACAACTTTAACCTTTGCTGATGATACAGCCATTCTCAGCCGCTCCAGATGCCCAATACAAGCAACAGCGTAACTAGCCCACCATCTCGTCAACGTTTAAAAATGATAATCCGACTTGCGAATCAGTATAAACGAGCAAAAATGTCAACAAGTAACTTTCACCCTAAACTGGCAAGATTGTCCACCACTCTCGTTAAACAACACCGCACTTCGCAAACGAAGTTACGTGTCTGGGCGTACACCTTGATAGAAGACTCACACGGCGCCTTCACATTGATGCTAAGAAAACACACCTCAAACTTAAAGCCAATAGCCTCCATTGGCTTATCGATGCCCGCTCTCCCCTTAGTCTGGATTACGAGGTCCTTCACTACAACTCTATTTTAAAAACAATCTGGGCCTTTGGCTCACAGTTAAAGGGGAACGCTTGCAACAGCAGCATCGACATTGTTCAGAGAGCCCAGTCGAAAATTTTGAGAACCATCATCGGCTTTCCGTGGTATGTTCGAAACGAAAACATTCAGACGGACTTAAACATCCAACCAATTAAGGAGGTAAAAACGGAAAAAAAAGTGAAATACTTTGGCAAGCTCTCATCGCACCCTAATCATCTCGCGAGGGGTCCTACAAGACTTTTCAGCGGATCCCGCCTTCGTCGTAATGACTTACCAACCCAGCGATGATTCTTAGGGACGTGCACTCAGAATACAGTCCTATAATGAACTGTAAGGTAAATTATATTTATAAGATTTGTACACTTATTGTTAGTTTTCTTATCACAAGAAAAGATTCAATAAATAAAACCAGCAAACTACAAAAAAAAAAAATCTTGCCAGTTTTGAAGTTCGACTTAGACTCTTTAAACGAGGTATGAAGGTTATTAAATGCAGTGTGCATTTCATGAATCGAAAAGACTCCTTCTCCAAAGGACCCACAATACCATTAAAGGCACAAGTCTGCAATTAATCCATCCCGTATTTTGGCCGTATAGCGAGAACATTTCATGTCTATCACATTGTCACACAATCATCCTACGAGAATTGGCTTGTGAATACGACAAAAATTCGGACGCATTCGGATCTTACGCATTGAAAACTGCCGAAATTTTTGTTAAAGCATACCCCTGGTTTTACATGCCATCGTCTGTTCACAGAATTTTAATTTATGAAGCAGACATTATAAACCATTTTTCCCTTCCGATTGGTATGATGTCCGAAGAAGCTCTTGAAGCCAGGAACACAAACTTTCAATATATACGCGAGAACAATACAAGAAAAAATTCCAGGAAAAATACAATGGAAAATATCATAAATGCTTTATTATTATGGACGATGATGTTAAGAGCTTGCTTTTAATGAAGCATCTAGATATGCCTGATTCTGATTCCAAAGATTCCGAATATGATTTTGGTTTATAAGTTTTTTTTATTGAAGTTAAAAAAAAAAAACAAGAAGAAACGTTGCAGTCGGACGCACCCGACTGCGGTATACTCGATACCAGTAAAAAAACCGATAAAAAGAGACCTGATTGCAATGGGATGCGGATACGGCAGGGGCGTTCGCTTCCACAAAGATTGTCTGAGCCAGATGGGGATGCCAAAAAGCTATCTTTTTTCCAAATTTGGTGACTCTAGCTCAAAGTTTGTAAATGGTGGGAAAAGAGGGGCTGTAGGTGTAATGGGGGTGTGGCATCCAAAGTTTTTGCTGCAGATCTATGTATATGTCAATTGCTATCCTCCTACAAAATTTGGTGACTCCAGCTCAAAAATTAATAGAATTTGGTGGAAGGGTGGCTGGAGGCGGTATGGGTGGGGAGCGGAATCCAAATTTTTTGGATTTCTACATCAACAATCTTGGCACCAAATTTGGTGGCTTTAGCTCAAAAGCTGTGGAAGATATAGGCATTTCTGTTTTTTAACTGCGGAGGGGTTGGGGGTCAAACACTTTGGAAGATACACGCATTACCGTTTTTAGCGAAGCGTTTGGGTGATTGAGGCGGCTGGGGCAGTATGGATGGGCTTGGCATCCAAAGTTTTTATGAATTTGGTTGAGGGTTTTCAACACCTATCTTGGCAACAAACTTGGTGGCTCTAGCTAAAAACTGTAGAAAATATAGGTAATTTTGGTCTTAAACTGCGGGGGGGCTGGAGGCGGAATGGGTGGGCTTGGCTCCACAATTTTTGATGCAATTTTTTTAGCGTTGCTAATAGCTACCCAATATATTCTTTACCTTCGGTATCGAGTTACTTAAAAAAAATTTTTTAAATTAAAAAATAAATTTAAACAAATTTTTTTTTTTTAAATTCTATGACTTTTTTTTGAGCAGTGAAAATAAGAACCCTCTGAAGATATCTATTTTCGTTTAAGAGTTATTAATTAAATGCCACTAGCGAGACCCATTAGGAAACTGTGGAAAGGCGAGAGTCGGCTCCCTTTATTTTTATAGAATCGATAACAAAAATATATCGAATTTGGAAAATGTAAAAATGGGGGTTGTTGTAATGGGTAACGATAGAATTTTTCTCAAAATTTCATTAAAATCGGTTAAGAAACACCAGAGATATCGTAAAGTTAAGTCAGTTATGAGTTTTGTTTAAAGTGATCATTATTTAAAGCATACTTTTAGGACGCAAGGACAGCAACTGGGTTCAGGGTATCTTTTGGTCGGGCTATCCCGACTAGAGCCTTCTTACTTGTTTAAAGCAAAATAATTAACAACTACTTAAACAGAAGCCGGAAAGCATATGGCTCGTAGTTTACGCTTCGTAATTATCGACTTTATTATAAATATTATTATAATTATACAAATTATTAATACAATTATTAGAGAGATGACACATGAAGAAACTTTAATCTTTTCAATTCAAGGTGGTGATGCTGCAGCTAATGTATGTCCCCCTATAAATCATTAATCTCGACCGAGTGATTTATTGTTGATGAGCTCATTGGTTACCATATGAGTTCTTGTGTTTCGTCGATGTTCTCTATATACGACGGGGAAAAGGCTGATTGACTATCAGAACGGAAATTGGAATGAGCTACTTAAATCTTGGCATTCGTTCAGACGGTACAACCTGAAGTAATCAACATCTTGTGGTGGAAGCATTATATTCTCCTTAGGAAGATTCCCACATTAAAGCTGTACTCTTGTATTCTGGCGAATCTTATTAAGCCAGTTATTTCTCCTTTCTAGCTCTACCCAATAAGTTTGAGATTAGACTTACTTCCTGTAACTACAATTAGAAGGTTGATCTGGTTAAAAGTGAGATACCTCGCAAGTGTTATCATTCGCATTGCTCCATGGCCAGCTGACCCCCGCAAAACTGTTTATTGTACTGCCAATTCGTACATGTGACCTCTACCGGTAGTGGGATCACTCGGTACAAATAAGATGGGTGCCTATAGAAAAGAGGTATATTCGCTTTTATAACCAACTTGTTAGCTACGAATATTTCTTTGAGGACATTAGCGTGTGGACTTCCTTAGTTTCTGTATTAGTATTTTTTCCTGGAAGAGCTAGGTTGTCTGGCAGACTCTGTTTCATCTTGACTTTCATTAATAGACTTATGATGCCTGATTGGATATTATCACATTCGTCTATTAACATATGTAGCTGCTTTGCCACCATAAAGAATTCCATAGATTTTTTAAAAAAGTACGCTGTGGTAGCTAAATTATTCGGTCTGGCGTGGATCTTTTGAAACTGCTCTTTGACTTCATATTGAGTAATCTTCATAATATTTAGAGTCGGCATCTATTAATCCAAAGATAATATGATACAATGACCCAATGAACTTCAGAGGAGCACGTTTCTTGCTATTATTTTTCTGGGACATAAACATTTGTTTATTATACTCGATACCGAAGGTAAATAATATATTGGGTTTGTGCAATATTCGTCATGGTGTCTGTCCGTCTGTGTGTCCGTATGTGCGCAACTTTATTCCACACCCTTCAAGATAGAGACTTGAAATTTTGCAAATGTCTTTATCTATAGCCGTGTAAGATAAAGTGTTAAAATTGGGGTTCTACGAAAACTAGGGGGCTGGCAAATTGATAAATTCGATAACCCAAAACGATAAATCCACCTATTTCGCCACCTTTATAGCTAGAACTACCAAAATTGAGGAGAAGATAGTTATTAACGACTCCCAAAAAAATGCATCAAAAATTTTGGAGCCACGCCTACGCATTCCGCCTCCAGCCCCGCCCAGTTTAAAGATTGGTGACAAGATAGGTGCTGCACTCTCCCAACCAAACTCATAAGAACTTTGAATGCCCCGCCTATCCATACTGCCCTAGCCGCCCCCAATCACCCAAACGCTTCGCTAAAAACGGTAATGCGTGTATCTTCCGCGGTGTTTGCTCTAGAGTCGCCAAATTTGGAACCGCACCCAAAACGCACAAACTCACAAACTCACACCTTTTACAAACTTTAAGCTAGACACACCAAACTTGGTAGGAGTATATCAGTTGACATCCCACAAAGATCTGAATAAATACTTTGGATGCGACGCCTCCATACCGACCGCAGCGAACCTTTCCCTACGTTTAACAAACTTTGAGCTAGAGTCACCAAATTTGAAAGGAATATAGCTTTTTAGCATCCCCATCTGCATCAGACAATCTTTGTGGAAGTATAAACTCCGGCCGTATCCGCACCCCATTGTAATCAGGTCTCTTTTAATCTGTTTTACTACTGGTATCGAGTATCCCGTAGTCGGTTGCGTCCAATTGCAACGTTTCTACTTGTTTTTTCCAAGCTCTTTGATTCTTTTTTTGCTGTAATTCAATTCCAAATCACAACGATCCCTAGAGAAAATCAGTCTTCTGCAAAGGTTCTGCGTTTTTCGCATTAGCTCGAGCCCTTTATCTAACATTTCAAAGTATGCTCTTGTAGTATATTATTAGTAGTAGTGTATTATTATTGTAGTATATAATTATTAAGCCTCTTCCTTGGAGGCCTTTATCTCTATCTCTCCCATTGTTTAGTAGTACGATGCTTAGTGCTACAGTATCGCCACTATAAATTTTTGTACTAATCACTATAGGTTTGCATTCTTTAAATCAAACTTATGTTATACATTTAGTTCTTAAGGAATAATTTTAACATTATTTATTTATTTATTTCTATTTAATTAATGCTTAAATTGATTATATTGTAAATATTAGTTAGAAGGTGATTCCATAGCCGAACAGCGTAGACGTAAAATTGCCAATCAGAGCATGCTAGCTTGGTTCTTATACAAATAAGGTCATGGACTCGGGGCGATGTGGCGAATTTTAGGTAATCGAACAAGTACTCAGGCTTTTTCGTGTAAATTACTTTATGCAAGAGGCCTTTATCACTATTTCTCCCATTGGGTCTAAATAAATTTCTGCTGAGCTATTAATCTCTTGCAATCTCCAGCTCTTTGTTGCGTTTGACACTGGAAGTGAATTTGCTACTTGACAGCAAGCATTATCATCAACACGGGTATTATAAGTCCTATCTTTGGCATACTACTTTTTTTTGTACGACCATGATCGGCCTCATGTTCTTCTGCATTAATATTTCTTAAAGGACATATCTTGCTTATTGGTCTTGTTGCCAACCCCTCTGCTGTCCTTACTTTAACTAGTCTGACTTTATTATCTTGGCCTGGGTGAGTTTCCTCAATTTTTCCCAACGGCCACTTATCTGGATGGCAGCATTCATTTTAAATGAGAACTACTTTCTTTACTTTTCACTTGCATCGCTGCTGAAGCGTATACCAGTAGTCATCTTTACATTTTTTCCAAAAATCTTTTCCGAACTTTTAGATCAATCGCCATCTGTCCAAATCTCCTATTCTCTCCTCATTCTGTGCATCAACTACGCCAACCATTGGTCTCCCACGTTTTTAAACCTCATTATCGTCAACATCTTCTCCTGATGATTAAAGAGGCCAAGAATTCAATATTGCCTCAATTTGGCATATCAAGGTTGAGAATTCCTCGTATTTTAAGTAAAATTCTCCTGTTGCTCGCTGCAAATGAAATTTGACTGATTTCACACCAGTTTCCCAAATACCTCCGAAGCGAGGTCCTGCCGCGGAAATAAAATGCCACTTAATGTGGTCTCTTGCCAGAATATGGGTAATCTGTGCATTGCACAAACGCAATATAATCTTTACCTTTAGTATCGAGTATAAGAATGCTTCAGTACACTGGCCGTACAGTTATAACAAAGCTCAATATGCAGTTCTGTTAGTTACGGGCCGTAAGGTCGAGTTGAACAATGAAAATGTTAAAATGTTATTGCTGCCGTAATCAGCAGTCTGCACTTATTAACGGTTGCAAAAAATGCAATAACAAATTCAGGCACCAATGCCATAATTATTGTTTTGGCAGTCAATGCTGATCAGGAAGGAATAAAGAATTTCACAACAAGATACAATTTAAATAACATATGTATTTTTATTCTTCATCTCAAGGAGTCTCCTACTGTCAGATTTTAGATCTGTTAAAGTTTGCGCATTACAGAACGTGTGCTGTAGTGTCGTCTGCTTACAACCCTTAAATAGGCAAAATTTTTCACCGCTCACCTTGAACTACACCGCACTTTCGAAAACAAACGTAACGGAGTATCTAGACAGAGTCTGTAGGACTCGCACTCAGAAATCTGTCAAAAAATTAGTTTTATGGTATACTAACAAGATTTATAAACTTATTGTTGGTTTTCTTTGAATAAAAAATAGATTTACACATACTCATATATTTTATAAACACATTTAAGGACAAGTAAGAAAGCTCCATTCGCCACCTTGAACCAGATACATTAGGCGTACAGTTATTGTTTGCATGTACGAGCTCACTATTGCGCTAGTGAATGAATTAACTTTAACCATCGACTTTTCACAACTTATATTTTAAGCCCGTTTCACAATTTCGAAACTAAAGTTTGAAGTGTAACCATTGCCATATAAACACCGCAAACCTAAAAAGTAATAGATAGATAATTTGAAGGAAAATTGTTTGCTTATGGCTTAGGAGAGCATGTATTTGATATCTGGAGTCTCTTGCTATTAAGGTCTTTGAGATCGACGCGATCAAACAGACAGACGGACTTAGCCAAATCGACGCGGCTGATGAAGAATTTATATACTCTATGTGTTGGGAGATCCATCTTTTTGTCTGTTACATTTACATTTTCACAAAATCATTATAAAACATAGAAATCTTTTTCCATTTAATGGGTTTGTGTTATAATAAGGTTATTAAACACGTTAACTATTAAAATACAAAAAATAAACTTGATTTGATCAAAAGCTCTATTATTTCCTAGCTTTGAGTAAACAACGTCCTTGATAAACATAATGAGATTCACATTGAAAGCTTATGTACATATATATAATGTGTTTTATTCTGTTTTCCAATTGATTAAATATTAAAGACTACAATACTTTTATATTATTTGTGTGTTTGGAGAAATCACCTTCATATTTTTACCAATATTGCACATTAAGTTGAAGTTGGCTTTTAAGCTTAAGTAATTGAACGCACTTTGTTGCTGTACTCTATTTAACACCATTCACAGTTTCCAAATAAATGCACAGTAATGCTCGTAATCCTTGTCGTAACGCTAGAAGACATTGGAGTATGTACTTTGTTTGGTATTTTGAACTATCGGCTCATGGCACACGCAACGCTCGCTCGAAGTAGAGCAACGCGGCTTACTGTTGGCCAGCGTTGCCCTATGATCGCTTATATACGTTCGGTCAGCTTTGCACCACACTCATGCGCAGCAGCCACGCACCAGTTAGCGACAGATATATTGACTCCACTAAAAAAAAGGCAAAAACAAATATCAAATAGTGCAGCGAGCACAACTGCGTATTGCAGTAAGGAAAAGCGAAATCAATTTGAGCCAGAGCTCAAAATCAGCAACTGACGGCCTAAATAATAATTGATTTCTGTAAGGCTCAAAGTTGGCAGTTGGTTTAGTTTTCTTTGTTATCACGTTCTCACGCACCGCAGCAGCCTGCATCGTTTATAAAAGGCCCCACCTTCGTGCTGTATTGTCCCAGGCATTTTATGAGATCATAGCAAAAACGCTAAGGCTTAAATTTTCTAACTTTGTGCTTGGAGCGTTTCTGCTCTGTTCAATCAAAAGCTGCTTATAATGCTGAGTTTGTTGGGTTATTTAAATTCGCTGATAGCTAAGTTAAAGGTGTATATTGGTTTTCAGCAACATCCTCTATGCTGCCTGTCTGTCTGTCTGTACGCTCTTTTTTCGACTCTCTTTTATAGACTTAAAATTGGGTTGTACAGGTGGACATATCAAGGTTTGTGGAGAAATAGAAATATGACTTGTATGTTACTAATAAAAATTTTAGTTGAATTTCCAACACTAAAGTACAAATATTTTGAAGCACTGAAGAACTTAGTCAATGTTTATCTGCCTGTCCGTCAGTCTGACTTTATAAGCGCGTCGATCTTAGAGGCCATACTCGCTAGATATTTTTATATTTTTAATTTTTGTATATATAAGATCTCCTAAGCCATAGGCACACCAAATTTATTTTTATATTGAAGATAACTCTTCTCGTCTTCGATGTACAGAGTCATATTTTGAATAAGCGCACGCGCGTTTCTTATCGTTCAGGGGATCTTCTAGTCGAGCTTCTCGACTAAAAACTTCTTATGCTTGGACTGAATTTGCATTTAATCGCGACTATTTCGCGTTACTGAGGCGAAACTGCAGCTTTAACTTTATACGTAATTTATTTGTAAAAAAAAACTTGTGGAATTGATGCCGCAGTCAATAAATTTTGTCTCTGGCTATGCGTGCCTGAGGCCTTGATTGTGCATTAGTCAGATAAAAGGTGCCATATTCGTGAACACAAACAAATGTACATACAAACATACCTGTGTACGCAAACACCATTTACTCTATACTCCTACGAACTATCAGACAAACCTGCGATATGGGAAAATGCTGACTTGTTTGCATGTAAGGTCATAATGTTAAGCTGTGATTTAAAAAGCGCACAAATCGTTCTAGAGTGTGTTCAATAGCTGTAAATTGTGACTAGCACCTCCTTGTAGTGTTTGATTTTAAAATTTATTTTGATACTGTGTCAAAATTTAATGTCAATCCTACTAATACTGCGGAGTAACAGCGTTATAAACTGGCCGTGGTTTTTATACTCGATACCGAAGGTAAAGAGTATATTGTGTTTGTACAAGTCCGTCATGGTGTCTGTCCGTCTGTGTGTCCGTATGTGCGCAACTTTTTTCCACACCCTTCAAGCTAGAGACTTGAAATTTTGCAAATGTCTTTATCTATGACCGTGTAAGATAAAGTGTTGAAATTGGGTTCAACCATAACTGGGGGGCTGGCTAATCGGTAAACTCGATAAAACAATATCGATAAAGCCAGCTATTTCACACGCCTGTACAGCTAGAGCTACTAAATTCGGAGGAAAGATAGCTACTAACAACCTTCAAAAAACTGCATCAAAAATTTTGGAGCCACGCCCACCCATTCTGCCCCCAGCCCCCCGCAGTGTTAAACCACAAATGCCTATATCCTCTACAGTTTTTGAGCTAGAGCTACCAACTTTGGTGCCAAGAAAGGTGTCGACGACCCTCAACCAAATTCATAAAAACTTTGGATGCCAAGCCCATCCATTCTGCCCTAGCCGTCGCCAATCACCCCAACGCTTGGCTAAAAACGGGAATGCGTGTATCTTCCATAGTGTTTGAGCTAGAGTCATCATATTTGGTAGTAAGATAACTATTAACTATCCCCAAAAAACTGCATCAAATTTTTAGAGCCCCACCCACCCATTACGCCCCCAGTCACACCGTGGTTAAAAAACAGAAATGCCTACATCTTCCACAGTTTTAGAGCTAGAGCCACCAAATGTAGTGCCAAGATAGGTGTCAACGACCCTCAACCAAATTCATAAAAACTTTGGATGCCAAGCCCATCCATTCTGTCCTAGCCGCCCCCAACCACCCCAATGCTTCGCTAAAAACGGGAATGCGTGTATCTTCAAAAGTGTTTAGGCTAGAGTCACCAAATTTGGTAGGAATATAGCTGTGACACACAAAAAACAGCATTAAAGTTTTGGAGCCACGCCACTCAGTTATCCAACCCTCTACATTTTGAAATCAAACAAGTAAGAAGGCTCTAGTCGGGATAGCCCGACCAGAAAATACCCTGAACCCAGTTGCAGTCCTTGCGTCCTAAAAGTATGCTTCAAATAATGATCACTTTAAACAAAACTCATAACTGACTTAACTTTACGATATCTATGTTGTTTCTTAACCGATTTGGACGAAATTTTGAGAAAAGTTCTATCGTTACCCATTACACCAACCCCTATTTTTACATTTTCCAAATTGGATATTTTTTGTTATCGATTCCATGTGTATATCGAAAACCAGAGTAGTTATCGATAATTTGAAGCAAACTTGTTCTGCTTATGGTAGAGGAGAACTTATATTCAAAATATGAAGTCTCTAGCTCTTATAGTCCCTGAGATCTACGCGTTCATACAGAAGGACAGACGGACAGACAGGCAGACGGACAGACGGACAGAAGGACAGACAGACGGACATGGCCATATCGACTCGGCTATTGATACTGATCAAGAATATATATACTTTATGGGGTCGGAGATGATTCCTTCTGCCTGTTACATACTTTTGCACAAAACCATTATACCCTGATTTACCCATTTTATGGGTTCGGGTATAAAAACGCCCATATTTTCCACAGCTTTTGAGCTAAAGCCACCAAATTTGGTACCTAGATTGATGATGAAGAATTCCAAAACATATGGATGCTACCGTCTACCCATACCGCCCCCAGCCCCCCTTGACCAATCTTTTACAAACTTTGAGCTACAGTCACTAAATTTGAAAGGAAGATAGCTTTTTGGTATCCCCATCTGCACCAGACAATCTTTGAGGCAGCGTACACCCCTGCCGTAACCGCACCCAACCCATTTCAATCAGCTCTCTTTTTATCGGTTTTATTACTTGTATCGAGTATACCGCAGTCGGTTGCTTCCGACTGCAACGTTTCTACTTGTTTTAATAGAAATATAATCACTTCATATATATGCATAGTTTAAAGTAAAGGTTGAAGCCTTGGCTTTAAAACGTACCCTTAGGAGTAAAGTCCACAAATAATCGACGCTTTCGGCTTGACACTAGCCAACAATTTTGCCAACTCAACTTCCATACAGTTATGCAAAATTCCACACAAATTTCGAAAGTGTATACAGTAGTTCAGCAGTGCATTTGTGTCGATGTCGTTTGCCGCCGAGACAGAACAAGGGAAAATATGAAAAATATCATAAACCTCGACAGGCAGGCCCGGCACGCAACGAAACAAACGCACACACACCCAAATACAAAAAATTATTACAATTATTGGTTGTTGGTCAACATTTGGCCCGAACGATGAGCGCAAGGGATAGTGAAACACAAATCTGCTCTCGCGCCTGCTCACACTTGTGCGAAGCATACAAGAGGTCTACCTCCGGCACCTTGAGACGCGAAAGCTCTAAAAGCTCTTGTTAGCAATTGCACAGTTTAAATCTTAGACTGTCTGTGCTTATACTGATTAATGCAACCCAACTTAGAAGGCTTGTATAAACTCAATATGAACTTTGTGTAATTTATTTATTTATTGTCAGCTATGAACAGCTGACATGAAAATAAAATTTATTTAAAATAATTGTAATAAAAATAATTAAGTTTAAAGTAAAATTAAAAATTATATGTAGTTCTGAAAGTAAATTAAGGTTGAAATAATTATAAAGTTAACGTTAAAACTGTGGGAAATTCAACAAGAAAATAAGTGGCCCAACATTTGTTGCGTGGATTGGGAAAAACCTAGAAAAACCCAATCAGACCAGTGGTAGATTAGTGATTAGTGGTTACGATTAGATAAAGCAGAAAGGATAGATCGTTTTAGTACTGGAGATAAATGATGAATACTACACCATGCATAATTCTATGGTTCAACAGGGAAGGAAGATTAATTAAAAAAAGTCTACTTGAAAAGGGGGGTAGGTCTATTCCAGGAACCCAGTTAAAACATCTAAGCGCAAACAGAAGAAATTTCCTCTGCACAGACTCAATTCTATCCTGGTGAATCCCGTATTGCGGGGACCACACACAAGATCCATACTCCAGGATGGGACTTACCAGGGATTTATATAGCGTATTAGTGGTGTAGGGATCATTAAACTCTTTTGACCACCGCTTGATGAAGCCAAGAACGTTTATGGCCTTATTGACCGTCGACGATAAGTGAGAATCAAATTTCAATTTGCTATCAAGAATGATGCCTAAATCTTTAATTTCAAAAACGCGGACAAGTGGTGAAGCATTAAGCAAGTAGTGAGCAGTATGAGGGGTACCTCTACAAAAAGTCCTGATTTTACATTTTGAACAATTTAAATTTAGTAAGTTATAACGGCACCAAGCCGACAGTGCACCCAAGTCTTACTGTAGTAAGTTACAAAGAGAATCAACATTATAGGTGAAACATAGCTTTACATCATCTGTAAACATAAATACACGAGAATTAGTAATAACAGCAGGAAGATCGTTAATAAAGAGATTAAATAGCAATGGTCCTAGGTGACTCCCCTGAGGGACACCAGAGGTAACAAAAATAGATTTGGATACAGAAGATTTAAAAACTACTTTTGGTGTTCGGCCACACAAGTACTCAGAAAGCCACGAAAGGAGTTTTGCTGGAAAGCCAATAATATTTAACCGATAAGTTAAATAATTTATGTAAAGGTTTACTAAGTGAATCCGCACAGTATCTTATTATACAATCTGGACCGGGCGAGAAGCCTGAATTGATAGAGTTAAGGTCACTTAGCAGCGTACACTCAGTTATAACTGGGACATATATGCAATTTGACGTTTTCATTTGAAAAGAATAGGAATTATTGCAACTATATAAACTCGATGAGTATACTGATTGAAAATACTCCGCCAATAGATCAGCCACTGTTTGATCGGAACTTGCTTTTGTATTATCAAGGTAAACCGAGGATGGCAAGCATGAAGATTTACGTTTTGAGTTAACAAATTTATAAAATTTTTTCGGATCGCGGGAAAAGTTTGATGTGCAACGATTGAGATAATTGTTATAACATAAAGTGTTTACGGAAATAAAATTTGATTTTGCAATTATATACGATGATAAATCTATAGTATTTCCAGATCTTTTAAATTTTTTATAGGATCTCGTTTTCGCGTTTTTTAATTTTGAGAGTTCCCTCGTAAACCAAGGTGGTTTATTTTCACTTGAAGGAACAGTGAGGGGAGCACAGATATCCAAATGTGAATTCAAGGTCCTGTAAAAAATGGTGATGGCAGTTTCCATATCACTAAAAGAATAAAGGTGAGACCAATTAGTATGCTAAAGAAGGTCATTCAATCTAGTAAAGTTTGTTTTACGAAAACATCGGGTCTTTAAAGAATTGTTTGATGCTGGTCTAAGGTTAAAAAGTTCAAAGGAAAGTTCTAAAGTTGGTATCTTCAGGAAGCACTAGAGGGGATACTCTACAAACATTACTACAATCAGAATCAGAAACGAATATGAAATCTAGCACTTTATTGCTACTGTTATGCACCCTCTTAACTTGTGATAGGCCTAACTCTAAAATACCATCAATAAAATCATCAGAAGTGGCCGGTAATTGCGCCGAAGATGTGTCATTCACAGACCATACAACATGTGGCAAATTCAAATCAACAACCACTATAAGTTGATCAATATCCGTCAACAACGACGCAACAAGTTGCAAGGCATTCAGATGGGATATGTAAATGTTATTGTCAGAATGGGGAGGAATATATGAGCAAGTAATATACAATGAGCGGCAGTTGCATAATACTTTAACATATAGAAACTCTATACCCGGATGATCATGGAATGAATCTGTTCACATTTTTATTTGCTCTCAAGAGTCAACAGCTATGAGAACACCGCCCCCCTTGCGGGTGGTGCGATCGCATCTGTACAAGTTATACATATAAGGCAAATCGGAATAATCAGATTTATTAGGTTTTAACCAGGTTTCTGTGAATGCAACTATCTGTGAATCAAAGGACAAATTGTTACATAAAGTTCAGAAAGTTTAGTATTAAGGCCTCGAGCATTTTGAGCTAACTACTTATATAAGTTTTTTGCCGTCGAAGTTGAGGCAACAGGATGGATAACAGGCGGTGCACTACTGATTCTTATATCATTATTAACATATTTTCGCCGATTAACATACTACTTTACCACGAGCTTTGGTGGCCAAAACTTTTCAGAACATATTGTTGCGAAAAGTTCGGGCGGAACACTCTGCTTGAAGGAAGATATGCTCCGGGCATGTTTAAACTTAAACTTTTCAACATTAATAAACGGGGAGTCAATTTTACTTATATTCTAGGTACTCACATCATCCAACGGAGAGTCGGATGCTAGCCTCGACTTGAATATATATTTTTTGATAGGCACAACAACAAGAGGTTTGGGGGCCCCAAGTGTACCTATAGTAGAATTAATAGGCACGCATGCTGTTGATAATGAGGGTTCATTTATGGGATTGGGAGTATAAACATTGACTCTGTTAATATCGCGGTTGCGAGCAGGCGAATTAAATAACATCAATGGGCTTGTTAATGTGTCCATTGGAGGATTTACACAGGGGACTAGAAGAAGTTTGATGGGTTGGGTAGGTGGAGCTTAGAGCGAATTACAATCCGAAGCCTTTCTTCGCTTCGGAGAATCTACCATTACCCTGCCATTTTTAAAATTGGACTCTAGCTCTTTGAAAGATACATGCAAGTTGTTAAACGCAACCTGGATAGCTTTAAAGCCTGCGTGAGTCTGCCTAATGAACTTGGAAGATTTATTCACCACTTCTCTACAGGGCTCACAGTACCATTTCAAGCCAGTGTTTGCGAGTAAGCAGTCTCTAATTTTGGCAGTAAAGCCAGAACATTTCAAATGGATCATGTTATCACATAATCTACATAAAATGAAGTCTTGGTTGTTTGACCCAACCAATTTGCAACTTGAACTGCAGCAAACAAGCATATTGATAATAATTTAATAAACAAAGAAATACCTAGAACATTTGATATGCTTTATCAAACAAAAAGTAGGGTGCTAGAATGAAGTAAGAAAGTGTCAATGCAATGAGCACTATAGAAACGGTAAAAATCAGAAGAGCGCTTAAGCGAGAGAGCGTGAGCGCGAGTTATGATCCTAACTACGATCCAGATGGCGGCTTCGACGAGATGGCTATATGTTAATATGCGTTTCAATAAAACAACTGCAAGTTGATTTGTTCAATGTCAAAATAAGACTGAGTTTATTGTCCGTCGTAGCGGAGTATAAGTATCTTAGAATTATTGTTATATATGTGTGAGTGTGTGTGTGTGTGTATGCCCTATATCTGTATCCTATCTGCAACTCAGCAGTTGCGACATTGTCTGGCCGGCTTGGTGGTCGGCCGGGCTTTTGTCCATTCAGCGTTTGTTTATTATTGGCATTCCGTCCACTCAGCAGTTCTCGTGTACGGCCCTTGTTATAAGGCGGTACGCAGAGGCTTAGGTGGTGGACAGTTTAGGGGGGTAGAGTAAGGGGAGGTAACTCCTCCCCCCCTGGCGTGAAGTGACGGCCAAAATGAGGGAATGGCCGGAATGAACTGTTGCTGAATCGGATCGGGTGGTGTTAGGATGATAGTTTTCTTCCTGATGATGGTTGTTATAACGACAGCTATGGTGATGATTCCCAACCATACGTAGGTGGAGATAAAGTGTGTTGTCGTTTCTTGTTTTACTTCGACTATTTTTTCAAAACTTTGAATATTTTGTAATTTTAGGTGTTGCAGGTTTAGTTTTGTTATTGTTTCTATAGCAACATTTTGTATTCTTGGTAATGATAATTTTATATTTTCGGTGATTTCTATAGTAGAATCATCGTATGTGATATTATTTATCATTACGTTACAATTTTTAATTACAATTATTGCTGTTTCGGTAATTGTGAAAGGTAGGTCACATGACGGCTGTATTATGGTGTTTTTAACATTGATTAGAAATATCTTTCCTTTTTCAGCCTCAAAAATGTTTTCCTCACCGGTAAGTTCTTGTGTTATAATTATTGAAAAATATATTTATTACATCTTGCTCTTTATTAATATGGTCTGTTATATTCTTAAATCTAGTTGTGATTTCGTTATTTATTACGATTTGTCTATTCATATTGTCTGTAAGATTTTCTTGGTTTTTTCTAATGTTCTTGAATTTATCTTTAATTTTTTGTGCATCTAATGCATCCATATTGCCTGTAATGGTCTTTATTAAACTTCCTAGTCCGTTCACTATTCCACGTTTTTGTCTATTCTTGGGTGTAAGTGCGTTAATACGTTCATACACTTGTTGTATTTTAACTTTAAGCACGTTAATAGTTTCTTTTGAGAAATTGATATCTTTAATCATGCGTATATTTTCTTCAATTTTTTGTAGGTTTTTGATATAATCGTTAAGATCAATTATGTGTGTAAGAGTTTTGAAAAACAGAATGATTTTTGCTTCCCCTAAATCGATTTTAGCGAATGGGATATTTTTGCGGGGTAGTGGACTTCAACTTTCTGGGCGGCTGAGTAGCCCAAGCTGTAAAATTTGTGGGAGTTATGACAATTATTATTACTGCTTGTTTATAGTATATATAAATTTGTTTATACAGTAGCTGTTTACATTAATAGTTAATTAGCATGGATTGAGGGTTTAAGGTGTCGGGTTGAATTACGGAACGGTTTTTTTTATTTTTTTTTTTTTTTTATTTTATTCTTTATCTTTGTCTTTTAATTTGTTTCTTTAATTTTGATTTGTGTATTTTTTGTCTCTTTTTTGTTATTACTGTCGGGCCATTGTCTTTGACAACTTGGTGTTGTGAAAACCTGGGTGTTAGTTTATTTCGTCTATTTCTTTTCTAATTATAGTATCGTTAATCTGTATGGGCTGTGGTTCTACTCTGTCTTGATTTAATTTTTCCGTTCTGTCACTAATTGTCTTTTGTGTTTTTTCTTGTATGTCCTTATAAAGTTTTTCTCTGAATTCGTTTAATTCTTTCAAATAGTCGTGTTCGTTATTAAAAGAAATATCTTTTAAAAATGTATGCGTACGTCCCGTGAAAAGTTCGTGTGGTGTTAGCTTAGTGGCTGAATGAATCATATTGTTATATGTAATGAATGTTTCCGTTAGTGTGTCGTCGTGATCAATATTTATCTTTTCTTGTTTCTTTTTCTCGGAAATGATACGGTAAATTTCGGTCAAAGTGGAATGTAGTCTTTCTACTGGGGCGTTGCTTGAGGACTGTTGAAATGAAGTGACATGCGCTTCTATCTGGTATTGCTCGCAAAAATCTTTGAATAGTTTGCCTGAAAATTCGGCGCCTTGGTCAAATACTAACTTCTTGGGAATGCCAAACGTGTTTATGAAACTCCTGACTGATTTGACAATGTTTAAACAATCTCTAGTTGGAACTGTATACCCGAAAGCAAATCTAGAGAACTTGTCGATTATAGTCAGTATTGTCTTGCCATTGATTGTATAAATATCTGTGTGAACTATTGCTAGGGGGCCGGGCGGGGATTCAGTCATTTGGTATTTAATCTTTTGCGGCTGCCTGTCATATTTTAAGGTTTGGCAAATGTCACAGCTATTTATAAATTGGTTTATTTTATTTTTTAGGTAGGGAAAATATATTTGTCTTTTAAGATTACTGTAAGTTTCTTCGACTCCTCTATGGTTTGTTCGCAGGTGGTAATTTTTTATTTCTAATTCCTGTTCGTTTAGTTCTGTAATGTCTCTAAGTAAGGTTTTGCTTCTTAGTATTTTGTAGAGTCCGGTTTTAGCAAAGTATTTTTTATAGGTTTCGTTTAGTGTTGAGAATATTTCGTTGGTAGTGAAAACTACATATGTTTTATTTGTTCTCATGTTATCTTTCAGTATGGTTGCTAATTTTTCTTCCGAGAAGTTTTGTTCGGTTATAGTTCTTCTTATTTTATTTTTAAACAAAATTTCTACTTGGTTAGTAGTTTTGGGACCTATTTTAAATATAGTTTGACAATTAAATTCGTTTAATGGGGTATCTGTCAGTTTGATTTCGTCTTGTAGGTTGGTTGTGTCTATGTTGCGTATATTGATTTCGATGCGGCTTAATGCATCTGCCACAACGTTTTGGGACCCTTTTGTGTATTCTACTTCATAATCGTACTCTAATAATTGTAATTTCCAACGTACTAGTTTGGAATTTGGTGCTTTGAAGTTCATTAGCCAGGTAAGTGGTCTATGGTCGGTTTAAATTTTAAACTTTTGACCAAACAGATATGGTCTGAAATATTTGGTTGCCCAAATTATGGCTAACATTTCTTTCTCTACTGTAGAATAATTTAATTCTGTGTCTGTTAGGGTTCTGCTAGCGAAAGATACTGGGTGTTCGGCGCCAGCTTGAATTTGAGCTAGCACCGCACCAATAGCTACGTTACTAGCATCGGTGGTCAGTATAAAGGGTTTATTAAAATCGGGGTAGCATAAGATAGGGTCGTTACAAAGTAATGTTTTGCTTTTGTTAAAAGCTTTGGTAAATTCGTCGTTAGTTTGTATTGGTGCTTTGCCTTTTAGCTGTTGCGTTAGTGGTTTGGTAATCTTTGCGAAGTCTCTAATAAACTTTCTGTAGTACCCTAGTAAGCCTAGGAATGATTTAATTTCTTTTCGGGATTTAGGAATCGGGAAAGATTTAACTGCGTTAATTTTATTAGGGTTTGGTTTAACGCCTTCACTTGTAACCACATGACCGAGATATTCTATCTCTTTTCTAAAGAAATTCGATTTTTCGGGTTGTAATTTTAGGTTTGCTTCTGAAAGTTTTGTTAGGACATTTCCTATGTCTGTCGTGTGTTCTTGTAATGATGAAGAGAAAATTATTATGTCGTCTAGATAAATCAAACAGCATTTGCCATTGAGGTCTGTTAATACATTGTCCATAACTCGTTGGAAAGTAGCTGGGGCGTTTGTGAGACCGAATGGCATTCTTACGAATTCATAATGGCCCCCTTCTGCCGTGAAGGCAGTTTTAGACGAATCTGCTGTGTCCATTTCAATTTGGTGGTATCCACTAGCTAAATCTAGGACTGTAAAATATTTAGCTCTTCCGATTCTGTCTAGGACCTCGTTAATGTTTGGCATAGGGTATTTATCTTTTATAGTTTTCTCATTTAATTTTCTATAGTCTACTACTAATCTCCATTTTTTTTTGTCTTCGTTTGATTTTTTGGGGACTAAGAAAATGGGTGCGCTCCAAGGGCTATGGCTATGTTTGATAATATTTTGTTCTAGCAGTTTGGCTAGTTGATTTTGTAATTCGTTACTCTCTGTTTTGCTGTATCTGAAGGGTTTCGTAGCGATAGGAATATCATCCGTTGTTTTTATTTGATGTTTTACCAGGTTTGTGAAGGTTAATTTTTCTGTTTCCTGATAGAACATATTAGAAAACTTAGAACAGAGTTTTTTTAATGCCGTTAATTCTTCGGAGTTCAAGTGTTGGGTCTGAAGCTTTTGTATATTATAAGTATTTTTGGGGTTGTGCTGTAAATGTCTGCCTGTTATTGGTTCGACTTCTATGTAATCGTCTTTTATATATCTGTTTACTTTTAATTGTGAATCTAGAACAAGATTTTGTTTGTGTTCTGAATAATGTATTACTTCCATTACGCTAACGTTATTATTAGCTTCATACAATCCCCCGGCAATCATCAATTCATCGTTGATTTGAATGGTTTCACAAATGAAAGTGCCATGTTTAACGTTTACGGGCAATTGGATCAGATTTTTTGATAATTCTTCTATGACGTGAATTTCGGAAGCTGGGTTTGCTTTTTGGTATAATTGCAATGTGACAGTTTTTGTCTGTAACACTTCGTCAGCTAGGTTGACGATGGCATTAATAATTTTTAGAATGTTCATGCCAATGAGGCCATGAAAATAGTCATGAAAATGGAATAAAGTTAATGAAAAGTTTTGATTGTCGCCGAATTCTTCAAATAAGGTCATAGTTGTTTTTCTGTATAAATTGTGCACGTTTAGTGCTGTTTTGATGGCCATAGGGTCTGTGAGAATTATTTGTTCACTTTCTGGAATAATGTCAGGGTCAACAAACGAAACTGATGCACCTGTATCTATAAGAAACCGTAAGGGTTTATTTTGTATGGAGAGTATTATATAAGGTAGCATTGGTCCATGATTATTTTGATTTAAGTATCCTGATTGGGACTTGAGGCTTGTTTTGGAAAATTTGATGCTTCATCAATATTGTGTAATTCATTGGTCTGTTCAATGTTATGGAAATTAGAATTTGTTCTATTGTCTTGTTGTGTATATGGTGCTGCTTTAATAGCCCTATTTTCTCCTTGTCTTTTAGTGCCCTGATAATAGTTCTTTTGGTAGCCGTTGCTATTCTGTTGATTATTTTTCTGCTGATAGTTATTCTGTTGGCTATAGCCCTGTTGATTTCTTTGTTGATTATTATTTTGTTGTCTATAGTTCTGTTGATTTTTATTTGGGTTGCGGTTATATGGATTTTGAGATGGGTTTTTATAACGTCTATCGTTGTCTTGCCTACGTTGCTTATCTAACATGTAGATGTCCCTTTCTTTGATAGCCCAGTCGTATGCGTCATGTAAGTTAGTCGGTCTCATTGATCGTATTGTGGCTCCTAATGGGCCAGGCAGACCAGTCAAAAATGTATTTAGACAAGTGTCCGCGAAGAGTTTCTTTTTTGTTCTGATAAGAATTGGTTCGGAGTCTTTGGTGTCCGTGAGACGGAACAAGGTTGTTCTAATAGTTCACATAGGTCACTTGTTCATAAAGTCTCTGTATTGAAAGTCGTTTTTGTAAAAGTCCATGCAACTCGTGCATTAAGGTTGGTTCGTCACGCCTGTCTGCGCAGTGGATAAGTAGGGCGTTTTTTATTTCGTCCCAATTTAGAACAGTTCCTGTTTCCTTAAGCATTATATTTGCTTGTCCTTCAATTTTGTTTCGGATTACTCTTAAGAGCATAGAGCCGTAAGGAGTGTGGTCTGTGCCTCTAATGGCTAATAGGATTTCTTCGACGTTGTCGATAAAGTTATTTAGAGTGTTGGGGTTTCCGTCGTAAGATGGTAACATGCGGATTGCGTCTGGGACGCGTAAGGAGCTAAAAATGTCAATAGCATTGTTGATAATGGGGGTTTGATGTGGGGGTGGGGAGCTATTAGCGGATTCCATGCTTGAATTTTCTGAGGATTCTCTTATCTGTATTTGTGCACACTCTTCTTCAGTTATTGCACCAAACTGGTTGGGAAAAGAAGCGGCTGTTCTGGATCTAGTTTTAGCAAAAATTTTATCTGCGATTTTCGACATGAATAATTTGTTTACTAGGTCGGACAAGAATCTATGTGTTAATCTGTGGTATACTTTTCATGTACTTAAATATTAGATAAATTGTAAATTATTTAATATCTTTAAGCGATATGTGTACTTAAATATTATTGTTTAAATTTAATGTGTGTCTTACTGATGTTATTTATTGTGTACGTGTGTAGTGGTGTAAGGCTTCATTCGTGATTGATGAAACAGATTTTCTTTTGATAAAAATAAAAAAAAATTTTTCTTTTTTATTAGAAAAAGAAGAGAAGTCCCGTTAAAGTTGGTTCTGCTCACTGCAGATACAAGTTATTGGGTGGTTTAAATTAAAAATAGAGTTGTAATCTGCATCCTGTCCTGTAGGTTCCAGTTGCGGCTGCGCCAGTTATGATCCTAACTACGATCCAGATGGCGGCTTCGACGAGATGGGTATATGTTAATATGCGTTTCAATAAAACAACTGCAAGTTGATTTGTTCAATGTCAAAATAAGACAGAGTTTATTGTCCGTCGCAGCGGAGTATAAGTATCTTAGAATTATTGTTATATATGTGTGAGTGTGTGTGTGTGTGTATGCCCTATATCTGTATCCTATCTGCAACTCAGCAGTTGCGACATTGTCTGGCCGGCTTGGTGGTCGGCCGGGCTTTTGTCCATTCAGCGTTTGTTTATTATTGGCATTCCGTCCACTCAGCAGTTCTCGTGTACGGCCCTTGTTATAAGGCGGTACGCAGAGGCTTAGGTGGTGGACAGTTTAGGGGGGTAGAGTTAGGGGAGGTAACTCGCGCTCATTATGGAATAACATAAGGTGGTCCCGTCGGAAACAGCCATCCACTTATTGTATGCTTGCAATAAGTGCGAGTGAAATGAACAAAGTATACTGAGTGTCGTATTGACTGTGAGTGAGGCGGTAATGTGATTGTTGATTAACCCTTAGCATGTCCGTAGGGTTTGAATATGGCATTTATAATAAAAGACGATAAATTTTTTTAAAGTTTAATTTTTAATAGCTTGGAATTGCCAATCAAACGCTGTTTTTGATTCTTAATGCAAATGTTGTGGTTTAGGTACTTAATTTTAAAATATATACTTTACAGCAAAATTTGCAATATTTCATATTGCATATATATAAGTGTGCGCTTAATGGTTAATGAACAGGAAAAAAAATCGTCCGCACACAACCTTTCTCTTCAACAAGCAAACGTGCACTGAAATAAGTGGATACTTCGTAAAACTTCGGATGACGACGGGACCACCTTATATTATTCCATCATGAGCGCGCTAGCTGATTTATCCGCACGTACGTCGGATAAGAGCGGACGAAAGCGGGAGAGGGCTTATGCTGGCAAGCAAGAGCAAGAAAAATAGGCAAGCTCATGATACAATTAATTTTATCATGGGCAAGCTGTTCGTTGTTAGTAGACGAAGGAACACAGAGTATGCAAAAGCAAATATATGTATGTATATACGTTTGTTTTCTATATTTCAAAGCACTGCAGCGTAAGTTTTGCTGCAAATAAAAATGAGATTTAAGTAGACAATCAATTGATGCACAGAAACATATATGTAACGTATATTTGCGATCACTGCCAGAATTGTTTACCAAATAAAACCAATTAAAACTCCGTAAACACACACAAGAAAACAATATATTATTGAGAGCACTCAAAAACACAACCGTCACCAACGAAAGACAAATAGCAGAACTTGATTACTGCAATATTATGTCTGTGTAAAATGTTTGTATATATTTTGGCATTTCGGTAGGGCGTTCATAGTCAATAACAAATGTTTTATATAATTTAATAAACTAGCACTTAAATCGACGTATTTTGTAAGTAATTAAAATATATTATCTATATATTAAATCAAATATTTGAGTTTTTTTTATTGACTATTGTTTAATATTTGTTTAAAGAGTATTTTTAATTTGTGCATTTTGTGGGTCTCAGCTTCAACAAGCCAGCACGTGTTGTGGTTGGTTTATGGCTGTTTTTGACATGTATGTGATTATGTATGTGATTCGGGAGACAAAATGAGTGTTTGTGTGTATTCACATAAAATAAACCAGTGCAAAACTTATGGAAACTACATTCAATCTTCAACCTGCATCGATATGGTTTTCAGCAGACGTTTAAAAATATATTTTACTCATTTTAATTTCATTGTTTTGTCATTACGGCTATTTTGTTTGATTCATTTGAAATGGGACGTATTCTACAGCCTGCAGTTCGAGCCGAAAGCACAGACAGTCAATTTTTTTATTTAATGCAATAACTTTGTTAAGGCCTGTTTACTCTCGACATAACTTAAAACAACAACAACAAATAACTTATCTAAATTAAAAATATCGTAGAGAATAGTTACATTTACTCTCGACATAACTTAATTTAAAATGCGTCAGTTTTTTATTGTTAAACATAGAAAAAGAAAGATTAAAAAACAGCTGTTATAACATATTGACAACATGTGCATTCAGCAAATTTGACAATTGGCAATTGTGGCCCAAACTTCTCTTTTGAAGTTATTGCATAGCTTTTATCGCAGGGTGGGGACCGAATCAAGAAATTTTAAAACGCAAAACTTTGCGTAACAAAAATGAATAACACTGACTGTACGAAGCTCGCAGCTCCGAAATCTGACGAATTCGTAAACAGCTGTTAATGAGAAAGTATTTAGGTCCATAGGTAGGGTGACCACCTGGGGCTCAGGCCATTCCAGGACGTTAGACCACAACCCCCCCCAACCCAATTTTAATATTCATATATTTATTCACTACAAATTTAATGCTGACATATTTTTATTCCTTAAAAACTGAAATAAGCCATTTAACTTAACAGGCCATATGTCATTACAACTAACTACGTAAAATTATTATTATTTATTAATTATGTTAACTTACTTATTATTGTACTTTTCCACACTGTCTAATTTTTTCGATACACTAATATTCATTTTGTCCATCAATTCTTTATAAAAGTTCAAACAACCCATGTCTACAAAATTTAATTGAACAATCATTAAGTTTTCAACATTCTCCAACAGTAACCTACTTCTTTCCTCTGACCACTGCGAATTTATTAACGAAAAAATCCTTTCGCAATTTGCATTGTGCGGAGGAATTGCATAAAAGAATTCTGCTATTTTCAATACTTCCGACTCGGAGGTTCCGAGTAACAGCTCGAGTTTACGTTTGCTGCAAAAAACTGTACCAGCTTATCTGCAGAGCCTTGCTCAAAAAACGTCTTCACTTGTCGTGACAAAAACTTCGTCAAGTTGGCAACTTGGTCGAACAAGAGTGAATCGTCTATCGAAATGTTTTTCTCAAAAAATTATTCAACACACTTCGCGATACTTTCATCATACGAAAAGTTCGCGTCGTCTAGTTGCAGCCATTTAAAAATCCGTTACTCATCGAAACAATAGAAAACCGGGACAATTTCGTGTCGGGTCGGGACACCGGGACATTACCTGCAAAAGCGGGACATGTCCCGGAATTCCAGGACGGATGGCAACCCTATCCATAGGTATCTATCATATCCCGCCAGTTCACTTTGTAGTCAGTTCCAAAACTCCACTAGTTCTTAACTAGTTATTTTGCAATAGGTTCTCAACTAGTTATTTTGCAACTAGTTCTCAACTAGTTATTTTGCAACTAGTTCTAAAGTAATGCGACGGTAGTCAGTTCTAAAACGTTTTCATAATCTTTATGCGTTAATTGCTTTCTTGCTCTCTTTGCTGATACCATTAACGAGAGCAATTTCATTGCTATGCCTTAGCGAATGGAGAGAG
This sequence comes from Scaptomyza polygonia, assembly GCA_035044585.1. NCBI lineage: Eukaryota > Metazoa > Arthropoda > Insecta > Diptera > Drosophilidae > Scaptomyza > Scaptomyza polygonia. The sequence goes on along the minus strand of JAWNNU010000687.1, from coordinate 125,757 downwards.
ACAAAGAGAGAGGAAAAGAGTTAGCGAGCGCAATTGCAAGCAGCAGCACAACAACAAATTATGTGCTGTAACTGTTTGTTATCCGTTTGTCTTTTTTAATATTTACCGGTTGAATTTTGTTTTCTGTGTTATGCATTTAGTGCAATTGTGACCACGCTGTGCTGTGCATTATAAAATTTTGATTAAAAATCTAAAAACAATTAAATCTAAATAAATAAGTTCAAAAACAATTAAAAACAAGATAATAAAAATACAACAGTTGTACAAACAAAACAACAAAAAGTTTTTAAATAAACACAAAAAGTTTTACAACAAAGGAGTCAGCGACAATAAGGAACCACATAAATACGTACATATATATTCAACAAATTAATAAAAAAACGCTAAGTACTAATTTTTATTTATTTAACTTACTTATTACATATATACTTATACATAAAAAAACATGATCAGCAAAAGGCATATGAGGCGTTTGGTAAAAAAAGAGAGGGAGAACATTTTACAAGAAGCAGTGGCAAGTGAAACAGAAGTGTGCGGTTTAAAAAGAAAATATAGCGAAATTTGTGAAAATAAGAATATTAATATTGAGGGTGTTGAAGTTAATAACGTCAACTTTGACTTTGGTGACGTTTTAGACGAAAACAATGATTCTGTGTTCGAAGTTCCAGATGACGAAACACAGTTGTCTTTAAATGAAAAGCTAAAGTTTTGGTTTTTTGAATTGAAACCAAGGAGGGATGCAGTTATTGCCCTTATTAAAGTTCTCCAAAGTGAAGGTTTGTGTGTGAACAATTTTTATAAGTTTTCATCGGAAAAAAAACCCCATATTGATAGTATGTGCATTGGTAACTACTTGGATGTAGGGTTAAAAAACCAGTTAATTAAACTATCGGGGGCAGTGCAGCTTCCAAGCGACATCAATATTGATGTTAATATAGACGGACTGCCTCTGTTTAAAAGTTCAAGAGCACAGCTTTGGCCCATTTTTGTGAGAGTAAATAATGTTCGGAATACACCAATTTTTCCGGCCGGCGTCTTTTTAGGTAATACCAAACCAGGAAATAGTGATAAATATTTAGAAAAATTTTGTAATGAGTTGCGCGAACTTGCAGAAAGTGGATTGGATTTAAACGGGAGGAGAATATGTGTAGGGCTTAGAGCTATTGTTTGCGATGCACCAGCTAGAGCGTTTATAAGCGGAACACCGGGGCACACTTCTTGTCACGGTTGCACCAAATGCACTGAGGTCGCTAAAAAAATGAATGGCACGCTAACATATAGTATAAAGTGTGGACAGTTAATAACAGACGATGACTTTTCATCTAGGAAATATCCAAACCATCATTTACCAAAATACTTAGACCAAAAATCAGTTTTAGAAAATGTTAAAGTAGGTATGGTTACCCAGATACCCTTAGATTGTATGCACCTTATTGAATTAGGAGTGATGAGAAAATTTTTAGTGCGGTTGCAAAAAATAAAGTCTTGAATAAAATTTCTTTGGAAAATAAAAAAAATTGCTCAGCTTACGTAATTTTGTACCAAAGGAGTTTGTGCGGAAACCAAGGGCATTAGATGAGCTTATGCATTGGAAGGCAACTGAGTTTCGGCAATTTTTGTTGTACACTTTAATCGTCGCTTTAAAAGATCAAATTGATGGTGACCAGTATTATGTTTTTTGTTTACTGCATTGTGCCTATAGGTTACTTTGTTGTCCACGACAACGCGACAAGAACTTAGAAATGTCTCAACAAATGTTAAAACTGTTTGTTGAGAACTTTCCAGCAATCTTTGGCGAAAACAGTGTGTCGTACAATGTACATAGCTTGCTGCACGTTAAGAACTTTTTCATTGAACCCGTAGAATCAAAAACTATTGGAATATTTCTAGCTCCGAGCTGTGAGGAGCAATTTTTAGTTTCAGAGTTAGAATCTTAAGCTATCGGGATACCATACAGGGGGGAGTTTTTGCTAACGCCACTGCTTCACTGCTATAATAGTTAAAACATGTAATTTTATTTATATATGATACGTAAATGTTTTTTTAAATACATTTGCATAAGAGGTCTTTAGCCCGTATGCGCTCCTAACATTTTGTGTTAAGTGCGAATCGGGCATACTCTTTATAACGGTATTGAGAGTATCTTTAGAAGATTTCCCTTCCTTGGTTTGCAAGTCAAAAAAAAAAAGAAAACAGTTGCAAAGTCTTAAATTGAAAATTTATGTATTCTTATCATAATAAAATTTTCAGAAACATTTTAAAAAATGCCTGCCACCCCATCAAAAGTAAAGCGCGTTTGCTTCAACGACAATGGTGAGAACCGTTTAAAGTACCAATATCTTCATATCTTGCCTACATTTATATACAATCTTATTTAATTGCAGAGACAGATACCGGTAGCGTGAACGCAAGCAGCAAAATTGAGGAGTTGCAAAGGGCAATGGTTGAGTTAAAAGGTAATCAGATAAACAAATTCAAATGATGTGCATAAAGTAATTTAATTGAGTAATTGATTTTATTTTCAGAAACAATACTGCAGGAACAAAAGCAGATTTTGGGTATGCCTTAAATGGTCAAGTATGATCTTAATACAATTTATAATATCTTACAGAAACAGTGCAGAGAGAATTTGCTCTTGCGGCAAGAATGCGGAGCTTTGAAAAGTATAAAACCCTTCTGCTGTACCATAATTTCAGACATACATATATTAAAAACCTTCTTTTTTTTTTAAACATCAACTCAACGTTGCTCTTAGTGGAATAGCTGAGCAAAAGGTTATGTTGGCACAATTGCTGCGGCATAACACGGCGGAAAATGTACACCGCACAAAATTTCCTCTGGAGACCGAGGAGAAACATAGAAATGAACGAGGCAATTACATAGGAAACAAGAGATTACTATGTGAGTAAAAATAATAATATCTTTAAATTCCCATTGCTTATACATTCTTATTGCGTTTACTCAAACATTTTAGATCAAGGCATTAAGATCTTTAATCCAGCCGGTGGGTTTAAAAAAGGGGCTGCAACGTGTGCTGTCAAACATATAATACAAATGTACAACATTTGTGGCACACACGGTAAAAAATCATTGAAAGTACATTGAATTTATTACAATGTGATTTTAGGTAATAGTTTATATACCCATTGAATGTATACTTATTTTATAAAAAACAATAAATTTATATCTTTCAGCGTCAATACCAGAGGGGGATAAGCCTGCGGAAGAAGAGCTGAGGTCGGCAGTTCAATTGCAAAAAAAAAAGATTTTTTAAAACAGTATGTGTTGGCAAAAAAAACTTGCCGACTTCACCAGAGGTGTAATTAACCTGTAAGCTGTTTTGTTAATAAAAAAAGTTGTTTAAATGAAGAAGAATTTTTTTTTTGTATTACAAATAATTTTATTTCTTTCAGTCCAAAATAATAGTTATTTTAAGTCAAAATTAAAAATATTTGCAATCCTTTTTTTTATTCAAAGTAGTCAGTTGGTAACTAGTTCTAATTTTGACTCAAAGTAGTCAGTTGGTAATTAGTTCTAATTTTGACCCAAAGTAGTCAGTTGGTAACTAGTTCTAATTTTGACCCAAAGTAGTCAGTTGGTAACTAGTTTTAATTTTGACCCAAAGTAGTCAGTTGGTAACTAGTTCTAATTTTGACCCAAAAGATCTAGTACAGAACTAGTTGGAAGTAATGCTAAGCAGAACTAGTTGCCCTCCTAGGACATCCCCATGTAAAAGTAAACAGTTGTTAGCATTGAAAAGTAATCGAGCGAGAACTAGTTATGTCCATTTTGCAACTAGTTCTAAACTAGTTGCCAATACTGGCGGGATCTTTTTAATGCCACACTTACCGCATGTGCGCCTCGTAAGTATACATGTAGGTACATATATGTAGGTATGTAAGTATACATGTATATATTTACATAGGTGTAACAATGATACAATTAATATGGTAGTGTCATGCGAGCAAGCGCTCTCTTTTTTCTGGTACCAATCGACAGTCGCAAAGTGCTTGTCGTTGTGATAAGACGTCCGTGCAGACGAATTTCGTTCTGTTTGTTATTTCTGTTCATGTGTGTTTTTAAGGTTAGATTTGTACTAGTGCCGTTTACATTGCCCACCATTGCTTACATTGCCCAAAGAAGTAAAAAAATTTTATTTTAAGATAAGAATACATTATTGTATCAAAAACCTTAATACTAAATTAAAAATACAAAAACAAAACATAATTAAAAATAAAAAACTATTAAAAATACTACTTTAAAATAATAATAATAAATGTTTTTTATTTGAATATGAATACTTATTTTAATTTAAATGTCACAACAAAGCAACCAAAATGTATCGGCCGTAAACATACAACAAAACATTTTTTATACCTTACTCTATCGCACTTGCAAAACAGCCCTTTAACAGACTCAAGAGAGTAAAATAAAGAGAGCTTCAAGGCTGTCTCCCTCGCACTCACATGTTCAAATCAGTTGGTACTGGCTTGCTCGGATGACACTACCTACCCAGCGGCGAAAATATACCCCTCGAGATTGATAACTTCTTGAAGAGTTTGTATGCCCGATACCTTCGAGAATTCTACACGATTCCCATTACATTTCATGTTTATTGGCCGCTTTTACGAGTGAACGCCTACAATCTCATCGAGAAAGTTGGCAATAAAAGCCGAGTTCATTGTGGACTTCCATTACACTGTGCATTACAAAATCAAATTTGTAATGTAGGTTGTGGGCAAACCGACCACTGTACGATAGACAATTTTGAAAAATGTGTGTGAGCTTGTGGACATGTTTGATACTTTTATGCACACTAGGTGCTCTATGGTGTAATGCTAATACTGCACTTCATAATATACAAAATGTTGAAATGTATATTAGGCTGTAATGTGAATGCTGCACTGTGTAGTATACAAAGGGATGCAATGTATATTAGGCTGTAATGCAGAAGAAATATTTAGTTTGAAAGAAGAACACAAAATACAAATATTTTTATACATAAATAGTACTTTTTAATTCGTGTTTATTTTTAAAAATAAAAAATAATTTTCCTTATTTATTTCTACATGTTATGCTTCTATTTTTGCGTCGTATTTGTGCTTGGATAGGCATCCTTTATGGACTTTAAAGGCCAGCCTTTAGCCTGCTAATGAAAAATATTAATTTATTGTTATTATTATGAACTTTAACTTAATAGGCGTAAATACTTAGCAGATAATTTGATTTGTCTCACAAAACTTATTTTTCTCGTCAACGTTGAAAAATGCACACAGCACGGCAGACAAATCAAACTGACGACGCGTGTCAAAAGCAAAGTCGAACAATTAGTGCAAAGGCATAAACCGAAAAAGCCACGTCAGACTTTCACGAGCAATAGAAGTAGGAAACGAGCGAAACAACAACAATTCTGTACAAATCTTTCCATTACAGCCTTGTTTACAAAAAGGCTACACGTAATACATTCAGTGGAGTCTCCACGAAATGCATATTGTGGACGCGGATATGGTGTTCGTCGCTGGGTACTTAATTGTATCATGGGTGTAACCATAATTATAATTATAATTCAACCATGGGTGTAACTATGAACAACAGTGAATAGCTCGGCTCATAATAAAATAACATAATAAAAATAACATCATGGCTCGGCTGAGCGCTCGCCTAACTTGTATGTGTATGGTACGACTGAAGGAAGCTTGCTCCTCCGAAATCGGAGCTCAACAGCTATTTGTGAAAAAGTATACACATGTATATAACGGTGAATAGCTGTACGATTTAAATTTGTAAAAAAGTGATTTAAATATGAATAAACAAAGTGCATTGTTAATGAACAAATAAAGAAAGAAAATGAGTGAGTACTCAATATACATACATTTTATTGTAATTATTATCACAAATTTGATATTAAAATGAGCGATCTTAAAAGTAGCCCTCTTTTATACACACAAGCACACACACACACACATAATTTAAACTCTCAATTTAAATTCTCAATATGTTTGTATCTATATGTATATATATATATGTTTAATGGTTTAAATTATATACATATGTAATGAAGAATGAATATATTTATGCCGCGCAGAGAAAGTATATGTATATGATATTTTAAATATATATATTTAAATGTATATCGCGCGAAATTTGATGATCAAACTCTTAATATCGTTCATTTTGTTCAAATTTTTTGAGCGAATAATTTCCTTGGTGTGGACTAACACTATTTATACCTAATTATATATACCCATTATTTATACCTAGCTTTTTTCTTTTTATTTTCGTCAAAGTATTGCAGAAAAATCGTATGTGGATAAGTAATTTGATTTAATAATCAAATTTAACTTTACGATTTCATAATTTTTTTTCACAGGATTGACATCTTTTCTCTCGGTGAAATTGAACTTGCAAATGAATAATGATCCAAAAGAATCAAAATATGGGACCACCATTGACCCAGTATTTTCGAGATATTTAGAGGATATCAAGTCTCAAACTTATGTTTCCTATTTTAGTTACCATAAACCTATAATTTCAACGATACAAATTCCTGAATAGCCTATATTGTATTGTACTGTATTGTAAAACTATAATAATTGAAATAATTTAAATAATAAAAATAAAAAATATATTTTTAACAATATTAACTTCTTATTTATTCAATAAAAATAAATAAATTTGTTTTCTTGCACCAATCTCAAAAAGTGTAACTTAAATTAATATCAAAGAAAATATAAAAAAAAAAAAAAAAAAAAACTCATTGTATAAATTGATAAAGAATTCCATGCAATAGCTTTACCGCGGCAGTCCCGAGTGCCACATGTATTTTATTAATTATATTATTAGCGCCTTTTGACTTTTTAACATAAATTAAACTATGATTTTGCACTAACATTATGAATTTCTGCTCATCTATTTTGAATAAGATGTTTAATTGTAGTTGAATAACGTTTTGCAAGACTGTTTTCGAACAGCTGTTCGATATTCGCCTAAATCAACACTGTTTGACATAAAAAAATTAAGTGATTTCTGCAACCTGCAGGTTCATAATAAAGCTATGTTCTGTTAAGTTATTTTTTGTTGAGAGTAAACGCTAACATGAGAGCCATAATCTACCTTATGGAGTCAGCTGAATCTTAAGTTATTTTATGTTAAATTATGTCGAGAGTAAACTGGCCTTTACTGTTCACAAGTTGAGAAATCAGGGCTGCCACCGTAAAGACGAATTATCGATAGTTTAGTTCCCGATAGTTTATATGATAGATTTGCACAGGCATATATATTAATTGTTTTGGTGCAAAACCATATTTAAATATGCAACAAAAACAATTTTCGTTGTATTGACGCAAGCAAAGCACACATACCCCAAAAAAATGCATTACTCTTTCGCTCTCGCTCTCGCTCTCGCTCTCATTTGCTCTCATATTTCGTTAGGCAACGAGAGAGCGGAGTGAGACTACCTAGTTAAGTATACCTTGCCCCCGAGCAGTATTTGCTCTTCACTCACTCTTTACGTAGTAAAAGTCACAACAATATGAAATGAAAAAAAAATCAAATCTATTTTCTATTTATAAACAAACAAATCAAATTTATCAGGGAGTTTTCGAGCAATTTGCAATTGAAATTTAACATATTTGGCAACAGTATTAAAAATTTAATAATGAGACAGTTTGATCACCTCATCTCCACTTAAATTCAAAAAATCAGAGTTATTGATGAATTATTGAGATTGCTAGAGCAATTTAAAGTCTTAAAATTAAGCTAAATTTTGGATATTTTTTGTCTCATTTTTTTAATAGAAAATGTAATCAATACAAATACATATTTATAGTTTAAAATAATGTTTGAAGCTCTAAAATCTCTTGTTAGCAATTGCACAGTCTATATATTAGACTGTCTGTGCTTATACTGATTAATGCAACCCAACTTAGAAGGGTTTTACAAACTCAATATGAACTCAGTGCAATAAAAATAGCAGAAATATCTGTATAAAATGTTTGTTTATATTTTGGCAATAAGGTAGGGCATTCATAATCAATAACAAATGTTGTTTATAATTTAATAAACTAGCACTTAAATCGACGTTTTTTGTAAGTAATATATAAATATATTATGGATATATTAAATTAAATATTTGAGTTTTTTTATTGACTATTGTTAAATATTTGTTCAAGGAGTAATTTTAATTCGTGCATTTTGTGGGTCTCAGCTACGACAAATCAGCAAGTGTTGTTTTTGGCTTATGGTTTTTTTTATTTATTTATGTATTTATGTGTTTCGGAAGCCAAAATGATTGTTTGTTCACATAAAATAAACCAGTGCAAAACAGTCGCTACCAATATACAAAATAGAATGAAAATTAAAAAATGCCTCCTTAAAAGCGCCTATATTTAAAAAAAATATTTTGAAAGTAAAAAGAAATAAGTGTGAGTAAAAAATAAATTTATATTATTTATATTTGTATGAAATTTATCAGGAGAGAAATCAAACCCTTCTAGGAACTTAAGGAAACTAAATTCAGTCTTCAACCTACATTAATATGGTTTGCAGCATACATTTAAAAATATATTTTACTTAATTTAATTAATTGTTTTCTCATTACGCCTATTTTGTTTGATAAATTTGGAATTGAACGTATTCTACGTAAAATCTTAGCGGCCGTGTTAGAGACAAAGCCCGTAGGTCAAGCCGAAAGCACTGACCGTCAATTTTCATTCTCGATACCGAAGGTAAAGAGTTTGTCATATGTCCGTCATGGTGTCTGTCCGTCCGTCCTTCTGTCCGTCTGTCCATCCGTCCGTCTGTCCGTCCGAATGTTCGCAACTTTTTTCCACACCCTTCAACTTGAAACTTTGCCAATGTGTTTATCTATAGCATAGTAAATTAAAATGTCAAGATTGGAGTTCTACGATAACAAGGGGGCTGGAAAAACGAATAAACTCGTTAACGCAAAATCGATAGATCCAGCTATTTCGCAAGCCCTTACAGTTAGAACAATCAAATTCAAGGACAAGATAGCAACTAACAGCTCCCAAAAAATGCATCAAAACTTTTGGAGCCACGCTCACCCATTCCGCCACCAGCCTAAAATTTCTAATATCCTCTACAGTTTTTGAGCTAGAGCCACCAAATGTGGTGCCAAGATAGGTGTTGACGAACCCCAAACAAATTCATAAAAAACTTTGATAAATCAAGTTCACGAATCGATCATGCATTTGGGATGGAAGAAAACGCTTGACAAGACCTACGAATATTACTGGTTTGTTAAAATGTACAAATATGTTAGAAATTTTATCGCACTTGACGGAGTTATGCTCACAATCAAAAGGAAATCATAGAGACATTAATTAATAGCTCAGAAACCAAGCAAGATATTTTAATTTGGTGCTTTGCGTTATTTTTTTAAGCACTTAAGGAAAAACATTTCTTTAAAATTAGCTTGTTACCGCCTCTGGTTATCAATATATTAAAATCGAATCTGGGAGCTAAGCTTGGTTGTATAAAATTAACATTTTTTGAAAAAATTATCGAGATCGGTCAACTGTATAATTTTTAATAAGAGATTTGCATTAACAATAAGTTTAAGGATGTGTAATAAATGTTTAATGGAAAATTTTTTTTGGCAAAATGCTCCACAGTGCAGTGGCAAACAATAGCGGAATAAATTTGTGTGTGTTCATACAAGAAGCAACCGTGGCTAATTTTTCTTGTCGTCTCAACTTTTGCCTTAATCTGTTTGATGAACTCCAATTTATAAGGGTAGTATAAACTTAATATTCTTCAATATATTTTCAGTTTGTTTATATTTTCGCAATAAGGTAGGGCGTTCATAATCAATAAAAACAAGAAAGTACGTGTAGTTGTTGGCTTTTGTCTGCTTTAGACTACCTATTTATGTATGTATGTGATTCGGTAGCCAAACTTTTCAAATGGATTTAAATTTTTTGTTTTCGATTATTCGGTAACGAGTCATGATGTTCACTAGAAAACCATTTTTTTTTCAAGCCGCCTGTGAAGATTCACTTTCACTGGCTTATTTATTAATATTTATACTCGATACAGAAGGTAAAGAGTATATTGGGTTTGTGCAATGTCCGTCATGGTGTCTGTCCGTCTGTCCGTCCGTATGTTCGCAACTTTTTTCCACACCCTTCCAGTAAGAGACTTCAAACTTTGCAAATCTCTTTATCTATGGCATAGTAAATTAAAGTGTCAAGATTGGAGCTCTACGATAACTAGGGGGCTGGCAAACCGATAAACTCGATAACGCAAAATCCATAGATCCAGCTATTTCGCAAGCCCTTACAGCTAGAACTACAAACTTTGGGGAGAAAATAGCTACTAACAACCCCCAAAAAACTGCATCAAAAATATTGGAGCCACGCCTAACCATACCGCCCCCAGCCCCCCGCACTTTAACACCAAGAATGCCCATATCTTCTAAAGTTTTTGAGCTAGAGCCATCAAATTTTGTTCCAAGATAGGTGTTGACGATCCCCAATCAAATTCATAAAAACTTTGGATGCCACGCCCATCTATACTGCCCTATCCGCCCTCAAGCACCCCAACGCTTCGCTAAAAACGGTAGTGCGTGTATCTTCCATAGTGTTTGAGCTAGAGTCACAAAATTTGGTAGGTAGATAACTGGAAACGACCCCACAAAAACTGCATCAAAGTTTTGGGGCCCCACCTACCCATTCCGCCTCCAGCCCCCTCGCAGCTTAATTGATTACAACCTCCAAAAAAATTCATAAAAACTTTGGATGCCACGCCCTCCCGTTCCTTAGCCCCTTGCATTTTGAAATCAAAAGTGCCTATATTTTCCACAGCTTTTGAGCTAGAGCCGCCAAATTTGGTGCCAAGATTGGAAGTGAAGAAACCCAAAAATTTTGGATGCCGCCCCCACCCATACCGCCTCCAGCCCCCTTCCACCATATTCTACTTAATTTTGAGCTAGAGTCACCAAATTTGGTATGTGGATAGCAATTAACATAATAAACAGATCTGCAGCAAAACTTTGGACGCCACGCCCCCCCATACCAGCCCCCAGCGCCCAGCCCCCCTTGTACCGTATTCTACTAACTTTGAGCTAGAGTCACCAAATTCTGTTTGAGGATAGCAATTGACATCATAAATAGATCTGCAGCAAAAGATTGGATGCCACGCCCCCCCTTACCAACCCCAGCCACCCTTCCCCCAAATTTTACTATTTTTGAGCTAGAGTCACCAAATTTGGGAGGAAGATAGTTTTTTGGCATCCCCATCTGCACCAGACAATCTTTAAGGCAGCCTACACCCCTGCCGTATCCACACACCATTGCGATCAGCTCTCTTTTAATCTGTTTTACTACTGGTATCGAGTATACCGCAGTCGGGTGCGTCCGACTGCAACGTTTCTACTTGTTTTCATTGAAAATGTATGCAAACATACTTCAAAAGCTGTAATCTAAATGTAATTAAACTCATTAAAATTATATAGTTACTGTCCCTGAAAAAAGCCATAAAAATATGATCTTTTCGCGTTTAAAACCAAACCCCCCGATAGGAAGGAAGTAGCACACGTTACGCAACCGTTATTTAAAATATTTGCTTAATAAAAATATTCTGGATTACAAAATGTTAATACAATACAACAATAATTAAAAAACTCTAAGGACACAAAATGCAAAAGCAGTCATTTGTAAGCTTCAAAATTTACCAATTATAATTTTTCTGTTCTCAAATTTCGAAACGTGTTCGTGTCTACTTCAAGACACCACTGTTGCCAAGTTGGCCATTATTTATACTTTAGCAGACAAAACAGCTCATGTTAACCAATTTCAAGTTTTTTACCTTAATTCATAGTTATCATAGCGATCCAGGCAAACATACTGACTGACTAGACCGACCACAAATGCTGTTTGCTTGCAAATTGATTGTCCGTTTGCATTTTACGCAAAAATCTATACCAGCGAAACCAAAAGAAGGTATGCTGATTGCGGTTAGTCTGAAAACAAATAAGCTTTACGCCCCAATTAACTGTTTAGTGTCATTATTTAATTTGTATCGCTCTAAAAATGGAAATAGCAAGCATACATACGCAGTTTGTAGAGTGAAAGGTTGTCGCGTTAGTATTAAGATGGTTGAGCCTGTTAATTGAGCATGCAACATGTTTGAGCTCTGGCTGGTTGCTTGACTCTACCTCTTGGACTGCTTTGCTTTTAATAACCTGATCTTATGAAATTTTTTTTATCAGCATTCAAATTTGAGTTGTTTTTGCCATGTCTATGAATCAATAACTAAAATATTTTTGAATTTGCAAGGCTAGAATTTGTTTATGAAACTTTAGACAAAATAATAAAAGTATATTAAATTTAGATAAAAATTATTTGAGAGTCACCGGATACATCAAAGTTTGATGCTTAGTCATTATGCAGTATCGCAGTAGAGCATATATTTCTGTATTTGCGTTAAAATTTATACTACAAACAATAATGCAGCTCAGAGTATCTCCTAGTCGAGACCTCTCGATTAGAGACCTTACTTGATTTTTTTATATACATTTTCTGGTTTTCGCAATTTGATTGACATTTGCATTTGCTAGAAACGCAAAGTTCCAAGTTTTTAATTGAAAACTACAAACTTCAAATGCTAGACAGCAACGATTTTAACCTACTTTAGCAGAACTGGTCGAGTTAAAGCTCGTCGCGCATTTGGCACTCACGCGCACTGGCAGCTTCGGCTGCGGGGCGTTACGTAACAGACGATAAATACAGCAGGACATTGCTATCACGAACGATTGCCTTCTTGATATAAAAACGAAATCCTCTGGTTAATTAGAGCGCTCCCTCGCCAGCTCCTTGTGCCTTTAAATTAACCGTCTCATGCCCGTTGTTGCCTATAGGCAACATTGTACTTTAAGGTACTTATGTAACTATCGGTATTCTATATATAATTGCTTGACTCTACTACCCCGATTCCACTAGGCTGCATTCGTCATTAACACCAAGTCGGGAAAGTGAATCACTGTGAATCAAGTTGCATATATTGATATTTCTTATTGGATTCTTAGTATAGACCAGTATTTAAAAGTGCTGTTCAGTGCTCTGCAATGTTAACTTCTTGCATTCGGCCACCGACCAACTTGGTATACAACCAACCTACGTGGAATATTTCAACAAGATTCCCATTGAGCATAAGGGAATTTAATACAAATAATGCAGCATTCGCGAGATCCAATTACATGCATGCATTCTGCTTGTAGTGGATTTGGTGCAGTACAGTCAAGAGAAAAGAATTACATATAAAGTGAATTCATATAAAGTGTTTATAAACATTAAAAAAAACAATTAGAAACGTTGCAGTCGGACGCACCCGACTGCGGTATACTCGATACCAGTAGTAAAACAGATTAAAAGAGAGCTGATTGCAATGGTGTGTGGATACGGCAGGGGTGTACGCTGCCTCAACGATTGCCTGGTGCAGATGGGGATGCCAAAAAGCTATCTTCCTTCCAAATTTGGTGACTCTAGCTCAAAGTTTGTTAAAGGTAGGGGCTGGGGCGGTATGGGGGCGTGGCATCAAAATTTTTGCTACAGATCTCTGTATGATGTCAATAGCTATCCTCAAACCGAATTTGGAGACTTTAGCTCAAAGTTAGTAGAATATGGTGGAAGGGGGGCTGGGGTCTGGGGGCTGGTATGGGGGAAGTGGCGTCCAAAGTTTAGCTGCAGATCTATTTATGATGTTAATTGCTATCCTCATACCAAATTTGGTGACTCTAGCTCAAAGTTAGTAGAATATGGTGGAAGGGGGGCTGGGGGCTGGTATGGTGGGCGTGGCGTCCAAAGTTTTGCTGTAGATCTATTTATGATGTTAATTGCTATCTTCATACCAAATTTGGTGACTCTAGCTCAAAGTTAGTAGAATATGGTGAAGGGGGGCTGGGGGCGGTATGGATGGTGGCCGCCATCCAAAATTTTAAGGTTTCTTCATCTACAATCTTGGCATCAAATTTGGCGTCTCTAGCTCAAAAAATGTGGAAAATATAGGCGTTTTTGATTTCAAAATGCAGGGGGCTGGGGAACGGGGGGCGTGGCTCCAAAACTTTGATGCAGTTTTTTGACGATCGTTAATAGCTATTTTCCTACCAAATTTGGTGACTCTAGCCTTAACGCTTTGGTAAATACACGCATTCCCGTTTTTAGTGAAGCATTGGGGCAGTTTGGGGCAGCTTGGGCAGTATGGATTGGCGTGGTATCCAAAGTTTTTATGAATTTTTTTGGGGGTTACAATCACCTATTTTGGCACAAAATTTGGTGGCTCTAACTCAAAAACTGTAAAAGATATAAGCATTTCTGTTTTTTAACTCCGGGGGGGCTGGGGGCTGAATGGGTGGGTGGGGCTCCAAAACTTTGATGCATTTTTTGGGAGGTCGCTACCAGCTATCTACCTACCAAATTTTGTGACTCTTACTCGAACACTATGGAAGATACACGCACTACCGTTTTTAGCCAAGCGTTGGGGTTTTTGAGGGCGGATAGGGCAGTATAGATGGGCGTGGCATCCAAAGTTTTTATGAATTGGGTTCGGGATCGTTAACACCTATCTTGGTACCAAATTTGGTGGGTCTAGCTCAAAAACTGTAGAAGATATGGGCATTTTTAGTGTTAAACTGCGGGGGGGCTGGGGGCGGAATGGGTGGGCGTGGCTCCAAAATTTTTGATGCAGTCTTTTGGGGATTGTTAGTAGCTATTTTCTCCCAAAATTTGGTAGTTCTAGCTGTAAGGGCTTGCGAAATAGCTGGATCTATCGATTTTGCGTTATCGAGTTTATCGATTTGCCAGCCCCCTAGTTATCGTAGAACTCCAATCTTGACACTTTAATTTACTATGCCATAGATAAACAGATTTGCAAAGTTTGAAGTCTCTAACTTGAAGGGTGTGGAAAAAAGTTGCGAACATACAGACGGACAGACGGACGGACGGACAGACACCATGACGGACATTTCACAAACCCAATATACTCTTTACCTTCGGTATCGAGTATAAAAAAACAATTTTATTCCAAAACTAAGAATACAGAAAAACAGTGTGTGTAAGCTCCGACGCACGACTGGAGTTTACTCCTTTTCGAACTAACATAACGGACTTCTTTCATAAGAATATGAGAAAACGAATTTTGTACACCCAAATAAATATATAAGTGCTGTGCTATTGATGAAATGTAGTTCAATTAACCATTTTATATTATATTTTTAAACTTCTTATCCACAGTTCAATTAATATTAAATTATATTAATAGAAAATCCAGCACTCGTCAATCGATTAATTTCACAAAAACATAACGAGATCATTCGTTTAGTAGGTTTGACCATATTTTTTCACGTATAATACGTCTTACCTTTCGAAAATGAGTGTGCGACCTGAAAAAGCTGTTGTTGTAATATGAGTGTTTCACAAAATAGCTAGTTGCTTATCGATTTTCCTCAAATTCATTTCATTTTAAAGCCAAGGCTTCAAAATTTATTTCAAAATATATATGTATAAAAACAAGTGAGACCACAAACATGCAAAATTTTCTTCATTTTGAGGACTTTAAATTGCTCTAGCAACCTCAATAATCAATCAATTACTTTTACTTTTTGGAGAGATGAGGTAAACAAACATTCCCACAAAATCATTTTTTTTCAATTGCAAATCGCTCAAAATATCAACTATAGCATCGATTTAATTTTTTTTTTCTAATTAAAAGACTTGATATCCTTCGATTGATATATACGCGGTCATGACTGATAGCTTCTAAATGTTGAAATTTCATTAAGATATTCGGGCACAATTAAATTTTCATACATAATTTCATCCGTGCCAGGGGTGTAAATGAACAAGCTCAGCTTAAGCGCCAGCTTTAATCAATTATATCACAATAAAATATGTTTACCGCAATTTTATAAATTCAGAAATTCGCGTGCAAGTTTTCGAAATCATGTTTTAATGTTTTTGTTGCATATTTAAATATGGTTTTGCACCAAAACAATTAATATATATGCCTGTGCAAATCTATCATATAAACTATCGGGAACTAAACTATCGACAATTCGTCTTTACGGTGGAAGCCCTGATTTCTCAACTTGTGAACTGTAAAAGCCTGTTAACTCTCGACATAATTTAACATAAAATAACTTAAGATTCAGCTGACTCCATAAGGTAGATAATGGCTCTTATGTTAGCGTTTACTCTCAACAAAAAATAACTTAACAGAACATAGCTTAATTATGAACCTGCAGGTTGCAGAAATCACTTAATTTTCTTATGTCAAACAGTGTTTATTTACGCGAATATCGAACAGCTGATCGAAAACAGTCTTGCAAAACGTTATTCAACTACAATTAAACATCTTATTCAAAATGGATGAGCAGAAGTTAACAATGTAAGTGCAAAATCATAGTTTAATTTATGACAAAAAGTCAAAATGCGTTAAAAATATAATTAAAATAGAGAAGTTTGGGCTACAATTGTCAATTGTCAAATTTGTTGAATGCAGATGTTGTCAATATGTTATAACAGCTGTTTATTTTTCTTTCTTCTTCTTTGTTTAACAATAAAACACTGACGCACTGATTTATTAAATTAAGTTGTGTCGAGAGTAAATGCAACTATTCTCTAAGATATTTTTAATATAGATAAGTTATTTGTTGTTGTTGTTTTAAGTTATGTCTAGAGTAAACAGGCCTAAACAAAGTTATTGCATTAAATAAAAAAAATTGACTGTCTGTGCTTTCGGCTAGAACTGCAGGCTGTAGAATACGTCCCATTTCAAATGAATCAAACAAAATAGCCGTAATGACAAAACAATGAAATTAAAATGAGTAAAATATATTTTTAAACGTCTGCTGAAAACCATATCGATGCAGGTTGAAGATTGAATGTAGTTTCCATAAGTTCCTAGAATGAAGAGTTTGTTTTCTCTTCTGATAAGTTTCAGACAAAAATAAATAAAATAAAAGTATTTTCTACTCACATTCATTTATTTTTACTTTCAAATTATATTGCTAGTGTGATCCAAAACTTTGATTCAGTTATTTAGGGGTCATAAACAGATATTTTCTAACCAAATTTGGTGAATCTAGCTTAAACACTATGAAACATTCACACATTCCCCTTTTAAACAAAGCGTTGAGGCGTTTCGAGTCGGTTAGGGCAGCATGGATGGGAGTGGCATCTAAAATTTTAATGAATTTGTTTTGGGGCTTTCATCATCTTGACACTAAGTTTGGTGGCTCTAGCTAAGGTGAAAGATATAGGCATTTTTGTTTTTCACCTGTGGTGGGCATGGTGCGAAATGGGAGGGCGTGGCTCCAGAACTTTAATGCATTTTTTTGGGATTCTTAGAAGTTATCTTCCGACCAAATTTGGCGAACCTAGGTCCAGCACTGTGAAAGATACACACATTACCGTTATAAGCGAAGCGTTGGGGTGGTTGTGGGCGGCAGGGCAGTATTGATAGGTGTGGAATTCAAAGATTTTATGGGTTTTTTGGGGATAGCCATCACATTTAGTAGAGCATTTGCACATGTCATTTGGCGAAAACTCGGAATATAATAAAAAAAAATTAAATAAAGTGCCGGCAAATTTTTCACACATTTTCACATATTAATTTTTGTTTCTTGGTATATATACGCTCATATGATTTTGGTTTAATATTTGAATAATTTTGGAAGCTCACATACTTCCGGTTTCTATAAAAGAACCAAGTATCTTCTGGGTAGCTCCAGCAACATGCATGTAGAGAGCTAAATAGTTGAAACATAAATCACTACAAAGTCAAAGTCCACCAAATCTGCAAAAATAACTTACTCGATAATAAAAATAAACTTAGATATAAATGTAATATAATATTGAAAGTATAAAAAAAAATTAGCACACTGACACCTCCATCTGAGCTACGTGTTCGAAAATAATTATTAGTTCCTCCAAATGGGGACCGCCCGCAAACATTTCTATGAAATTGCCCGAGACAGCTCAGGTCAAAATGGTTGTGCCTGGCTGTCTTCTTTGGCTTCAAAAATCTATGAAGATCGCCTGAAAACACGCGGCATAGTCAAAATGGTTGTGCCTGGCTGTCTTCTTTGGCTTCAAAAATCTATGAAGATCGCCTGAAAACACGCGGCATAGTTTTGCGTCATAATTTTGTAGTTTATTTATTAAATGTAAGCTGTCGGTCAACTTTCTGAAAAGATTCAATTTTAAAGCCATCCACTTATAAAACTCACATTAATTTTTCTGTTAACTGCCGTAGATAAATAAAAAGCCACCTGCAGCCTTGCTATGTACGGCATTCCTGGCGCTCAGCCTTTCTTTGCGGCTCGTGACTGGAAGACAAGTTACTTCAGCACCTATTGCCGTAGCGGACGATGACGAAATGATGGAACCACACCAATTTGTTAGATTCTTGGGCTCTTTTGCCTTTGCACACCACGAAAAGCATGATCAGCTAATTTGACTTCATTGCGGCTGCCGAAATTTTTCACATAATCTGATGACATTAAAATATTAGTAAACGATGCCGAAGGTAAGAGTATATTGGGTTTGTGCAATGTCCCTCATGGAGTCCGGCCGTCTGTTTGTCTGTATAAACGCAACTTTTTTCTGTAAGTATCTTCATCTATTTCCCCTAGTTATCGAAGAACCCCAATCTTGATACTTTTATTTACTATGCCATAGATAAAGGTATTTGTAAAGTTTCAAGTCTCTAGCTTGAAGGGTGTGAAAAAATGAGAACATACGGACTGACAGATGGTCAGAGTAAAAGGCACTTTTACGGAAGTTCCGCATAACAAAGCTGAAAACATATGCAATCGCACATTCATTTACATATATATGAAAGAAAGTCGTTTTTTTTATTTATTTATTTAATGTCAGCTATGAGCAGCTGACAAATCAAAATTAACTAAATTAAAATAATATAATATAAAATAAATAATTATAATATCTGAAATAAAGTTCAAAATTAAGATAAAAAATTTAAAAAGTTAACGTTAAAGCTCTGGGAAATTCCAAATAAATATAACTGGTCCAACATTTGTTGCGTGGATTGGGAAAAACCCAGAAAAACTCAATCAGACCAGTGGAAGATTATTGATTAGTGGTTATGATTAGATAAGGCAAAAAGGATAGATCGTTTTAGTACTGTAATTGAGGTCTCCAAAGAGTTACGGGAATAAAGCCGGTTAAAGTCTGAACAAATAACAGGAAATGGTTCATGAATTAAATAGTTGCTCGAGCACCGATCGAGGCTAAGTGGTGTGAAGTAACGGGTGGATCTAATTGGAACAGTTAAATTTATGTGACTCAAAAGAACTGAAGAGTCGATTTCTCCATTAAGTAGATTAGTGATGAATACTACACCATGCATAATTCTACGGTTCAAGAGGGAAGGAAGATTAATTAAAAGAAGTCTACTTGAATACGGGGGTAGGTCTATCCCAGGAACCCAGTTAAAACTTCTAAGCGCAAACAGAAGAAATTTTCTCTGCACAGATTCAATTCTATCCTGGTGAATCCCGTGTTGTGGGGACCACACACAAGATCCATACTCCAGGATGGGACGTACCAATGATGTATATAGCGTTTTAGTGGTGTAGGGATCATCAAACTCTTTTGACCACCGCTTGATGAAGCCAAGTACATTTATGGCCTTATTGACCATCGACGATATGTGAGAATCAAATTTTAATTTGCTATCAAGAATGATGCCTAAATCTTTAATTTCAAAAACGCGGACAAGTGGTGAAGCATCAAGCACGTAGTGAGCAGTATGAGGGGTACCTCTACAAAAAGTCATGATTTTACATTTTGAACAATTTAAATTAAGTAAGTTATAACGGCACCAAGCCGACAATGCACCCATGTCCGACTGTAGTAAGTTACATAGAGAACACTATTTATAACTCAATAACGTCTCAACTGAATTGGATGAAAATTGGTGGTGTGTTAGCTTAGGACCAAAAGAAGAAGAAAAAAAAAATAATAATAAAAAATAATAAAAATATTGTCTGAATTGACCAAAAATTACGAGTGTCAAGTAGGTGAGAAAAAAATGTGGCTGTAGGCTATTTAAAAAAACAAGTATAAACGTTGCAGTCGGACGCAACCGACTGCGGTATACTCGAAACCAGTAATCAACAGATATAAAAAGACCTGATTGCATTTGGGTGTGGGTACGGCTGGGGTGCACGCTGCCTCGAAGATTGTCTGATGCAGATGAGATGCCAAAAAGCTATCTTCCTTCCAAATATGTTGACTCTAGCTCAAAGTTTGTTAAAGGTAGGGAAAGGGGGCATATGGGGGCTTGGCATCCAACAATTTTTTTTCAGATCTTTGTGGGATGTCATCTGCCAACCTCCTACCAAGTTTGGTGACTCTAGCTAAAAAATTGTAAAAGGTGATGCAATTTTTTGGGGGTCGCTACCAGTTACCTTCCTACCAAATTTTTTGATTCTAGCCTAAACACTAGGGAAGCTGCACGCTTTACCGTTTTAAGCGAAGCGTTTGGTTTGGGGTGGCTAAGGCAGAGGGATGGGCGTGGCATCCATAGTTCTTTTTTATATGTTTGGAGGTCTTCATCACCTATCTTGGCACTAAATTTGGTGGATCTAGCTCAATAACTGAAAAATATATAGGCATTTCTAATTTTAAACTGCGGAGAGTTTATTTATCGATTTTGAGTTATCGATTTTATCGATTTGCCAGCCCTCGAGTTATCGTAGAACTCCAATCTTGACACTTTAATTTACTATGCTATAGATACCATAAAGACATTTGCAAAGTTTAAAGTCTGTAACTTAAAGCGTGAAACTTACGAACGGACGGACGGAGAGACGGACAGACACCATGACGGACATTGCACAAACCCAATTTACTCTTCACCTTCGGTATCTAGCATAAAAAATCGACGGTAGATTACGTTAAATTTAAAATTTATCAAAAAAAAAGACGAAATGACAAAAAAATGAAATTCAAATGTGTTAAATATATTATTAAAATCAAAAAATGTATACCAGTGCCAGTTAACAGAATAAAATGTGAATTTCAATTACAGAACGTTTTTCAAAATATTCCTCTATAATTTTTTAACGCATTTTGTTGTTGTAATTACTGCTCGATATTTTCAATAATTGATTTCCCTTGCGCTGCGCTCAACGCCAGACCCATCTGTTGCATTCTGTTTAAAAATCGCCAAAATCGTAAAAGTGCGACAGGTTAGGTAATGCCATAACAATAACCACTCATACAAAGGAGCTGGATATACATAGATGCAAATGCAAGGTATAGAAAAAATATAAAAAATCTAGGCAAAGCACAAAGCAGGTAGCCCAACCAAACCAAACTCACACGTATTCATATAGTACCTACCGCCCGCGCGCCCACTCTATCTACAAACAGCTCACACTGGCTGCGAGCTCGCTCACATATGAACGCATACATATATTAACCGGTTGGATCCAGCGGCTCGAGTCTGCCGTTGCTCATCGTTCGCAACCAAAGCAGGCAAAATAGTGACTTGCAGTTTCTGCGCAGCAAACTTTGTCAGCAAAAATTTGAGGCGAGAGAGTTCTGCAAAGCGCTCTTTGGTCTGCATGGATCCAATCTCACTGGTACTGAATGATAAGATTCGCCGTACTGAATAAATGCTCTTAATTATTTTCTGCTTAGTGGTAAGGCATAAATATGCATTTCAGCTCTTGATATGTTTTATATATTTAAATTATTTAAATTAAATAACATTTATACTATGTTTACTTTCATAATGCTACGTACTCCACGGTAAACTATGCAACCGTGTCATCTAACACAGGCTAAAATTTTTTTGTTGCTGTTATTCGTGCCTGTAAATCCACGGGGTAGACGTTCAGAATGGTCTGTACTGCTTTTGTTGGTGTTGTTCTTAGCGCCCCTGTTATGCACGTTAGTGCATGTCGCTGGTTTTTTTCCACTCATTTAAGGTATGTGGACTTCCCTGTGGCTTTCCACCATACTAGTATTCCGTAGAGCAATATGGAGAGCTCAATTGATGTTCGAACCCAGTGTGTCAGTCGTGGTGAGCGTCCCTAGGAGCTACCCAACATCTTTTGCGATGTATAAAGTGCATTGGTGGCCTTCTTCACCTTTCTACCACATTGAGCTTAAAACTAAACTTGCTATCCGATATTATCCCTAGGTATTTGATACTTCTTTTTGGTATCAGCGTCTTATTAATTATTTTCGGTGGAGTCCAGCGCGGTACCTTGTATCTCTTGGTAAAGAGAATGAGGTCCGTCTTGTAATGATACTTAAACCGGCTTCCATGGCCCATGCTAGTATCACTTTGAGTGTGAGCTGATTTTCGACGGACACCTGCCGTGATAAATATGCTTATGTCGTCTGCATTAGCGGTTATCATCGAGGCTTTTCGTTCGATTTTCCTAAGAAGGTCGCGTACTTTTTTTACTAGGATTGCGGTTGCGTTCCTTGCTCTACTCACTGTTGTCGGGTAGAATATGTGATAGTTTGGATGATTTAATTTAGAAAAGCTCCTGGACTAAGCGAAGTCAGTGAGCTCATTGCTATCAGAAGCTCCGCCGAAGCCAATTTTCTTTTATGCTGGTTGACTTGGATGATCCTCAGCTCCATTATTGGCTGTGGTGTCCTCCACGGATTGGACTTCCTTGTCTTGTAGTTCGAGACTTTTGGTGGCATGGGTGACCTAGGCAGGTCTCTCTCCACCTCACCCGCCTTCAACGTATTAAAGTTTTTGTCATCGGAGCGGCTCTTTTTGAGTCGCAGGTAGACACTACCCACGCCCCACGAATCTTTCGTACAGCGGATCGTTGGCGTCCTTGTTGATCTGGATCACCATTTGCTGACCCTTGCTATCGGGTTCCGCAACGTGGATCACTTTCCAATTAACCGTTGGCACGTCTGGGCTTTACCATTTTAGTAGCTGCAGCGCCTGGTTCGCTGGTACGACCCGCGGGAAGAATACTTTTGCCTTCGGCACGGACGGAATACAGGTTCTGTCCACTGCCTCCATCTTGGTAACGACTAAATGTCGCTTCGCCACATCACTGGCCGTCGGCTTTGCCCGCAACATTGGCTTTTTGCAGGGCCACTTGCTAGCTGGCAACTCTGCTTTGGCGGTTTCATGGGAGCGCTGGCGTGTTACGGCCAAGTTCTCCTCCAACTTATTGAAAAAAACGGCGTCCTTCGACGCCATGTTCTGCCGCGTCTCGTAATGAGATCTACCGGCTTTTTGATGTGTTAACATCTATAGGCACGGGTACCCATTCCTGCCATTTGATAATACATGCAAACAATGCAGCGTGCCGCTCTGCAAAAAGGGCAAGTTCAGCGTGCCGAGCTCGACCGACGAACAAATTTAGCTTACTTTCATGGACCGACTGTAAAATTTCATATACATATTCATCTGAGTATGATTGTATTGGTGTAGCAGCAGAGAATAACTGTAAAATACAAAATATTGCTAACGATGTGTCCAAGTTGGAAGGGTAGTATAAGCTTAATATCAACTATGTACAATTGAATAGCAAAACTTGAGATTCTTTAATATAATTTCAATTCTACATGTTTGTTTATATTCTAGCATTGTTTATTGTTTATATTCTAGCATAAACAATATATATATTTTAAAATCATTTTGGCATCAAAATTTTAGCTGAAGATCTGTGTATGATGTCAATTGCTATCCTCATACCAAATTTGGTGACTCTAGCTCAAAAATAGTAAAATTTGGGGTAAGGGGGGATGGGGTTGGTAAGGGGGGGCGTGGCATCCAAACTTTTGCTGCAGATCTATTTATGATGTCAATAGCTATTCTCAAACCGAATTTGGTGACTCTAGCTCAAAGTTCGTAGAATTTGGTAGAAGGGGGGCTGGGTGCTGGGGGCTGGTATGGGGGGGGGCGTGGCGTCCAAAGTTTTTCTGCAGATCTGTTTATGATGTTAATTGCTATCCTCATACCAAATTTGGTGGCTCTAGCTTAAAGTTAGTAGAATATGGTGGAAGGGGGGCTGGGGGCGGTATGGGTGGGGGGCGCCATCCACTTTTTTTTTGGGTTTCTTCATCACCTATCTTGGCCCCAAATTTGGCGGCTCTAGCTCAAAAAATGTGGAAAATATAGGCGTTTTTGATTTCAAAATGCAGGGGGCTCGGGTTCAGGGGGGCGCGGCTCCAAAACTTTAATGCAGTTTTTTGGGGATTGTTATTAGCTATCTTCCTACCAAATTTGGTGACTCTAGCCTTAACGCTTTGGAAAATACACGCATTCCCGTTTTTAGTGAAGCATTGGGGCGGTTTGGGGCAGCTTGGTCAGTATGGATTGGCGTGGCATCCAAAGTTTTTATGCATTTATTTTGGGGGTTACAATCACCTATTTTGGCACAAAATTTGGTGGCTCTAACTCAAAAACTGTAAAAGATATAAGCATTTCTGTTTTTCAACTGCGGGGGGGCTGGGGGCGGAATGGGTGGGTGGGGCTCCAAAACTTTGATGCAGTTTTTGGGGGGTCGTAACCAGTTATCTACCTACCAAATTTTGTGACTCTAGCTCAAACACTATGGAAGATACACGCACTACCGTTTTTAGCGAAGCGTTGGGGTGGTTGAGGGCGGATAGGGCAGTATAGATGGGCGTGGCATCCAAAGTTTTAATGAATTGGGTTCGAGATCGTTACCACCTATCTTGGTACCAAATTTGGAGGGTCTAGCTCAAAAACTGTAGTAGATATGGGCATTTTTAGTGTTAAACTGCGGGGGGGCTGGGGGCGGTATGGGTGGGCGTGGCTCCAAAATTTTTGATGCAGTTTTTTGGGGATTGATAGTAGCTATTTTCTCCCCAAATTTGGTAGTTCTAGCTGTAAGGGCTTGCGAAATAGCTGGATCTATCGATTTTGCGTTATCGAGTTTATCGATTTGCCAGCCCCCTAGTTATCGTAGAACTCCAATCTTGACACTTTAATTTACTATGCCATAGATAAACAGATTTGCAAAGTTTGAAGTCTCTAACTTGAAGGGTGTGGAAAAAAGTTGCGAACATACAGACGGACAGACGGACAGACGGACAGACACCATGACGGACATTGCACAAACCCAATATACTCTTTACCTTCGGTATCGAGTATAAAAAATAGACAGAAAAACTGGAGAAAGGAAAACTAAATTCAATAAACTATTATTTTCTTTTTTATGCTAATATATAGCAATCAAACGGCTGTTAACACATCGCTAGTGAGTTCTAACACTCATTTGTTTTTATTTTTTGGTCGACCTTTTCCAGTTGTGTGATTTCGTTCGTGTTCTGTGTGCCGAGCCCTGATCTTAAGGGCAGCCTTATATTAGGCTTTGGCTCTCATGCCTTTCTTTGACCTTTTGAGCCTTACCCTACTGGGGGTACTGGAACCCTTCGGTTCCTAAATGGGATTCGCAATCCGAGTCACCATTGACTGGGTTATCTCGCCACATTTTGAAAATGTGGGGTTGCGTGGCAGTATCTTTACAACCATCCTGGCCTGCTTAAACCAGTACGGAGGTTGAGTTTCTTTGAGAGGCTTTGTCCGCCTACTCGCTGGTAGCACCCTTTTCCACCAACGTTTTGGTTACCATCCCAACCCGGAATGCTGGCGACATGCAGAGAGGTTTTTCTTCCAGTTCCCGCTTGTTGTAGCACCCTTTTCCACCGACGTTTGGGTTGCCATCCCAAGCCGTGTTTGACCGTCCGTCATCTCCATGAGATTTTTATATCTGGCAGGTCTACCCATTGAACTTTAACCTTACTTCCAAGGACCTCGAACCATGGTTTGCTCCACACCCTCGCAATGCCGTAGCTTTTGAGTGGTATAGAGCTCACCTTAACTTGATATCGTACTCCATCTCCACTGGCGATTGGATTCTCAGTCCCTTCCTTTGTTTTTGGGGCAGGACAGTATCTGTTGTATTGTTCGGCCAGTGCCGAAGCTTTTGAATGGTTTGGAGCCCACCTCCGCCTGACTACGCTGCCTTTGCTTTGTTTACCCCTTACCATCTTAGTGCTTAGGCTTTTGAGTGGTTAAAATTCACCTTAGCTGGGTATCGGTGCCTGTTGCCTAAGCTTGCCCACTGCGCCAAGGCAGTGCCGAAGACTTTGAGTGGTTTGGTTGGTTCGCTTTGGCCAGATTCCTTCTGTCCCACCGCAATTCAAATAGCACCAAGTACCCCTTGTTTGTTTCGAGCAGCACAATGCCCATTACCCAGCCGGCACCCTCGTGGAGGGTTCAGTTGAAGATTTTTGCCAGCCTCCGGAGTCAAAATGAAATTAAAAATAACGCTTTAAAATATTTGTAATCATACAATTATTTACGTGATTTAACGGAATGATTATTGGGATTGTAGCCAAATTCGATATTGCCGTCATCTGCTGAAGTAATAACTGACAGGGCTTCTATAAGTTTGTCAGATGTTAATGACGAATATATGGTAAACATAAAATGTATTATTGACATCGATTAATTTCAATATCTTTGTTGTTATATGTGCAAATGTTAAATTTATTTTGAAGCCGAAAAGAATTTTGGTAACGACAAACATATTATTTAGCAAAACATGGTAAGAAACTTTTAATTACTAAATTTTCAAAAACCAGCCCATTGCAATGATTGTAAATTTTTGTAACTAGTAAAAGTGTCTTATAACTTATTTCTACTGGTCGTGTAGAAAGTTTCGAAGCTATTCCTGAACTTTTCATTACTTTCCTTTTAAATATTCCCAAATGATTTTCAAATCTGAAAGCATTAATGCCCTCTTCATGCAAATGTATCAAATAACGAAAGTTATACGGTATATATGTTAAATGGTATACGGTTGGAATTTCATTAACAAAAGATTTTAATAAATTTTCACCGTATATTTTATTATTCTAACAATCAGTTTTATCAAGTAATATACATGGACCTGTGTATAATAAAATATGTCTCTATTAAGTTGCTATCCACCGATCTAACTCTTTAACATCTCTTGGTTTTCTGTTAAAATCTTTTGTAATATCATTTTAATTTGTTTTTCTAAACTGTAGTTAGTTATGTAATTTTGTAATGATGTAAGGAAATTGTGTTCCTCTTTCTTTTTTACCCACGTTTTAATAAACTTCTAACAACACCCAAACATACTACATGCATATACTCCAAAGAAATTTGACCAACCATGTTGAATATAATTTTTCGAAAGCAGTCAAAGACTTAATGTTGGGCAGCTATGGTTGAGGGCGGGAACTGAAACTATGATAATATCTTAAAGGTAAGTTATTTTTAAGTGGAAAAACTAATCGATGTTTTTCAATATCTCCTTTTTTAACAACATCTAACACAGGAATTATAGCCGCTATGACCTTTTGTTTCCAAAACAAGCGATTTGGCTGGCGTATCCTTTACGAAACACCTAACTTTTAAATTAATTGTTCTATTATTAAATGAAAATTCCGATTTCTGTTTATTCATAGCTCTATTACAAATTCCTCTTAAAAAAAACTTCTCCTGAATTTGGTTTATAAATGCCATCGAAAACTCCAACTTAGAAAACTGTTGTTATATTTGCTATACTACCAAGGATGGGCTAGACTTTTTTATTTGAGCTTTTATTTAGGGGTAATCCGTGAATATTAAAATCTTAGAGTAAATCATCTAACTTAATTGCCCATATGCAACTTTCTTATATTGAAATATGAATGCTTCATTTGCACAAATAAAATATACAACTTGAACTTGAACACAATGTAAAAAATCAAGTTTGAGTAAATTATAATAATAAAAATAAATACTAAATAATGGTTTTGTTTCAATAGCCTTTCTTTCGCGCTTGTACTTTGTCAACTTTACTAAATAATGATACATAAATGTCACCGACAAAAAAGAATGTTCGAGAACAAAATATCCCGTTAGCTCGATTTTCTTTATCTGTTCGCCCGAGCCGACTCTTCCGAGAATCGCAAATACAAACAAAAGAACAGAAAATCAAAATTTTTGTTGGTATCTTCATCGCAAATGTTGGCACAAAATCTGGTGGCTCTAGTTCAAAAGTTGTGAAAGATATAGGCGTTTCTGATTTCAAAATGCAGAGGGTTGAGACATTGCATAAACACAATATACTCTTTACCTTCGGTATCGAGTATTAAAGCACGTCTGCATGCGAGGACGAGTCATATAAAATATGACTATTTATATAGTTATAAATGGATGGAGTGCCCGGTTGCATACTTAGACACTGTGCGGATTCACTTTGTAAACCTTTACATAAATTGTTTAACTTATCGGTTGACTCCGCTGTGTTTCCTGGTATATGGAAGGAATCTTTTATTATTCCACTTCATAAAAGTTGTTCTAAGAGTAACGTTAAAAACTATAGGGGTATATCAAAGTTGTCTGCCATTCCGAAAGTCTTTGAAAAAATTATTTGCTCACAATTGCAGCACTTATGTAGTTCAATTTTATCCCCTTATCAACACGGTTTTGTTAGGCGAAGATCTACTACCACCGACCTTCTTGAGTTTACCTCAATAGTTATCAAAGGGTTTCAGGACAAAATGCAAACTGACGTCGTTTACACAGATTTTAGTAAGGCATTTGATTCTGTTAGTCATTCCTTGTTGCTTCAAAAATTAAATAATATTGGATTTCCAGCAAAACTCCTGTCGTGGCTATCTGAGTACTTGTGTGGCCGAACACAAAAAGTAGTTTTTAAATCTTCTGTATCCAAATCTATTTTTGTTACCTCTGGTGTCCCTCAGGGGAGTCACTTAGGACCATTGCTATTTAATCTCTTTATTAACGATCTACCTGCTGTTATTACTAATTCTCGTGTTTTTATGTTTGCTGATGATGTAAAGCTATGTTTCACCTATAATGATGATTCTCTGAGTAACTTACTACAGTCGGACTTGGGAGCACTATCGGCTTGGTGCCGTTATAACCTACTTAATTTAAATTGTTCAAAATGTAAAATTATGACTTTTTGTAGAGGTACCCCTCATACTGCTCACTACGTGCTTGATGCTTCACCACTTGTTCCGCGTTTTTGAAACTAAAGATTTAGGCATCATTCTTGATAGCAAATTAAAATTTGATTCTCACATTTCGTCGATGGTCAATAAGGCCATAAACGTTCTTGGCTTCATCAAGCGGTGGTCAAAAGAGTTTGATGACCCCTACACCACTAAAACGCTATATACATCCCTAGTACGTCCCATCCTGGAGTATGGATCTTGTGTGTGGTCCCCGCAATACGGGATTCACCAGGATAGAATTGAATCTGTGCAGAGGAAATTTCTTCTGTTTGCGCTCAGACGTTTTAACTGGGTTCCTGGAATAGACCTACCACCCTATTCAAGTAGACTTCTTTTAATTAATCTTCCTTCCTTGTTGAACCGTAGAATTATGCATGGTGTAGTATTTGTCACTAATCTACTTAATGGTGATATCGACTCATCAGTTCTTCTAAGTCGAATAAAATTAAATGTTCCCATTAGATCCACACGTAACTTTTTACCCCTCAGCCTCGATCGTTGCTCGAGCAACTATTTAATTCATGAACCATTTCGTGTATTTATGTTCTGACTATAACAAACTTTATTCTCTTGTCTCTCTGGAGACCTCGACTCCAGTACTAAAACGATCTATCCTTTCTGCCTTACCTAATCGTAACCACTAATCACTAATCTACCATTGGTCTGATTGGGTTTTTCTGGGTTTTTCCCAATCCACGCAACAAATGTTGGGCCACTTATTTTCTTGTTGAATTTCCCAGAGCTTTAACGTTAACTTTATAATTGTTTCAACATTAATTTACTTTCAGAACTACATATAATTTTAAATTTTATTTTAAACTTAATTGTTTTTATTATAATTATTTTAAATTAATTTTATTATCATGTCAGCTGCTCATAGCTGACAATAAATAAATAAATAAATAAATAAATAAATAAATAAATAATCGCAGTCTCAACAATTTATCTTTCCCATCTAAAGATACTCATATTTGAAAAGTTCCAAATCTCTATCTTGAAGGGTGTGGTAAAAAGTTGCGCACATTCGGATGGACAGACGGACACTTACCATGACGTACATTCCACTTAAAGTAACGGGCATGTTAATTTGTCATGCATACATGCAAACATCATTGCATACATGAACACACAGTGAATTGCCATATACATATAACTTGATTATTTTGTCGTTTGACAGCAGCAAAATGATAAAACGCATACATGCATTCCATTTAATTTATGAATAACTTCAAACGTTGAGTGAGGGTGGGTGTCTCTCGCAGTTATCACTAAAAGTTTGAGAAAGAATGGGTAACCGTAACTCTTAATGTGACTGAAAAAGAGAGACTTAGGAATGATCTAGCTCGATTATAACTTGCTGATTGGTATTATCTATAATTTCTAAATTGTTTTTCATGTTTTCCCAATTCAAAACTTTAATTTACAGATCTTAAGAGCATTTAAAATATCAGAAACATTTTTGTATATTTGAAACAAAGTTTTTCTACCTACAGTAACGGAGAGTTTGTATTACAAACCTGAGGTCTCAGTAATTTATTCATATATAAATATATATAATCAATCAACATTTTATCTGTCGTTTACTATAAAACTTACAACCATCGGTTGATTTATTACGCAACAGTCGCACTTTTTACTCGTAGGAACATCCAGAATACGCATTTAGCTATGGAGTAAAGGATCTGCACACGGGTGATGTGAAATCCCAATGGGAGTCTCGGGACGGCGACGGTGTAAAAGGTCATTACAGCATACTCGAACCAGATGGCTCCATACGCACAGTGCACTATACTGCGGATGCAAAAAATGGATTTAACGCTATCGTGAATCATAGGTGCCAATTCTCATCTGATCACCGAAACACCAGAGGGCAAGAGTAGTGTAAATTATGATTCATCGCAGTCGAAAATCAATCACTTTAGCAAAGATCAGGAGCACATTGTGCTGAGCTCTGATATAAAGCCGCTGAAGAAGCCCATTGAAGATCTTACTCACTGGCATCCCAAGATACCCAGCCTCAAGCTGCCACAGAACCTCCTTCAAAAGTCAACATTGGCCCAACATTGACTTCACGCAACATCCAAACCGCGTCCTGTCAGTAATCAAGAGCCCGTTTCCAATTTTATACACCTGATTACGAATGTGCACTCCACGCATGGCGTAAAGAACTACAAGTGCAAGGGTGTACCAAAAAGCTTTATACGTCCAGATTATGCCAGTTATTTTCAGCGTAAGCCAAAATAACTGCTTTTAAAGCTGTGGCCTCTTCGTCTATATCCCATGCCCAAAGGTGCTGGTCCTGTACTATTTCCTAATCTGACGAATGACGATGACTTCCAGGAAACCTCAGACGATGAACAAGGTGTCGCCTCTGCCAGCTTAGTGCAGTCTATGATCCAGCGAGACAAGTACCACATGGTGCCTATGTATGCCAGGGCCCATCAGTTTGCAGCGGGCAGCTATAAGAATCAGTAAAAAGTGTAGGGGATGATGATACCTAATAGTGTTCGGGTGATTTTGGTGAACTGATTCCTTTTAATTTTTGTGAAATTTATTCATTATTTATTGCAGTTGTTTAGTTATTCTATTTTACATAAATATATAAATTTCATCAAAATAAATAATTTGAACAAATTTAAAATAATTGCTAAGTACTATACTAAACAAGTGGAAATGTTGCAGTCGTTCGAAACCGTCTATGGTATACTGGATACCTGTATTGAAACCTGTATAAAGAGGACTCAGAGCATAGAGGTACATTAGCCGCAGGGCCGTATGCTGCCTCAAAGATTGTCTGAAGCAGACGCCAATGCCACCAGCTATCATCCATAATCATTTTGTGACTCTCGTTTAATTTTTGTAAAAGGTCTGCAAAGAGGGACTGATGGCGGTATGGGTGGGCGTGTCTTCCACATTTTTGCTGCAGACCTGTGTGGGATGCTATCTCCTTCTGAACTTGGTGACTCTTACCACTACAACCAATCTTATCATTCGGTTCCAGGGCGATTCGATCCTTGCAGACAAAAGAGCGCAAAAAGTGCTTTGTAGAAGTCTTTCGCACATCATAACCTTTGTGATCCCATATTTTGCTAGCTTGTTGGGATTTTACATACGGAAAATGTATTTGCCCCTTAACGCAAGTTGTTGTTCTAACCAGGAGTATATGTATCGCGGCATTTTTGGATAAAAGTCTCCCAAATGTTTCTGATTAGAGCAAACTTGTATCCAATCAATTACATTCGCAAAAATTCATCGTCGCATCGAATACAAGCCATAGGAACTTGCGTCTTGCTTTGTTCATTATTGAAATATATGTCATTCCACAGAAGGATCTATCAAACATTTCATCTGCAGAAATATGTTCGTCCTTTATAACAGCTGTCAATACAAAAATTCCAAGCGCTGCAATTTCTTTCGAAGAATTTTGCTTTCTTTGACTTCATCTGCAGTTTATTATTTTATATATAAGCTCTTTAAGCTTTGCAGTCGTCATTATGACAAAGAACTTTTGCAAAATAAACAACAAAATCAAAATATCAAATTACATAGTGCTATAAACTTAAAACATTGTGCTATAATTTGAAATTTACATATAATAGTACATATCTGGTTACAATAAATGAACAGGCTAATATGGTTTATTGTATATTACAATGAATGCAATAAACAGATCTCCGATTAACTACCGAAATAGAAACGCACGAAATGTTGACAAAATTGTTTCAGTTGCTATTAACCGACAAACCAATATAAGCTCAAATTCGCGAAATACAATGTAAATATGGTTAATTTTGTATTAAAATAAAAGACTTTAACAACAGTGCACTAAATTGCAGATTAAGCCATTCCATTATGTTGATAACATTCATCCAGTTGCTGCTGATCAAGAAAGACGATTACGAAGATCCCAAACATATCGCCGATGTCGGGAGAAACGGAAGCGTCTTGCTGAAAACCAATTGGACGAACAAAAAGTCTCTGAAGCTCACCCAGCAAGAGGTACAAGAATGACGGATTACACTCTAAATGATGCTGAGTTCAACAAAAGGTTTACAGTATTGTAAAGCCTTTCAATGGCAAATATTTTGTGTGTTTGAAGATGGACTATTTTTTCTCATTTCCATCCTTTTTCATGCTCACACACTCTCGAAAAATAAGAGCGCCTCTATTTCTCTCTCTCTCTCTCTCTTTCTCTGTGTTAAGCGTTCGGGTTACGTCATTGCAATGACGTGTCGAGGAATCTTGAGTGCACTGTGTTCACTTTACCTGTCCAAACGTTAATATTCCTGCTTTTCATCTTCAATGCAACCTAGCTTACACACATTCTTTCAGCCTAAACGGTAACAGTACTGCTATCTTTTTCCCTTTCAGTGACTCATGATTAGACAAAAAAAAATTATCTCCTACGTAACTCTTTCTTGAAACCCAAGTCAAAAATTGTTTTGGTCACGTACGCCTCTTAGAACCTTAAGCAAAATATTTTTACAGCTGCATCAAACTAAGCTGACCCATGGTTGAATTATACATGGTTAAGTCATGCGTAGCAGGAGGAGCCTGTTGATAAGACCATGCGAGTGCAAGAGAGATAGCATAATTGCTTTCTCGATATTGCTTCATCGTCTTTGTTTGTGGCGGAGGATCCAAAAGCTAAGTAATGCTCTGGCTGCAGTTGCTGATGTCTGCTTTGTAGATCTGTGTAATGGCTTCTACTGATGTTCACTTATATTTTGTGGTTGTAGTATTGTTCTTTATTGGATATTCACTTTTCGTTTGTGGTTGTACGAATATTATATATGTTTTAATGTTACTATATGTACCAGTGGATAAAACACGTCTTGAGCATAGAACAAGCTAATAAATTCTGATTTTCACACTGTAACTTAACTGCTAATTAACATAAAGAGAGCGATTGGAGTGACTTACAGTTATGAATTAAAAACTTAGAATTGACAAGTAAGAATCATGGTTCTACGCAAATTACATATTTGTATAGTTGAACTTCTATGGAATCTGACATAAACATCCTCTCCCCCTTGCAATATATTGCAAATGGAATTTACTGGGCACAGATCCCGGACAGAATCCAGCCGAAAACGGAATGCTGGGCCATTGGTAGACCGTTGGCGCTTGGAATGACCCCGTTCAGGATGACGTGCGGATACACATCAGCTCCGAGTGCCACGAAAATCGTCGAGGGATGTTTCCAACGCCCGTCGGCCAGAACTATGCTTTTAAATTGGTCAGCGGCAGTGGAGATGGTGCGCAATGGGGTGCGGCACCCAAGCTTGGGGTCGAGGTGGAGCAGGATCTCCCGGTTGAATTCCGTCACTGGTGATCGAAGGATCACCGTGCAGACACCCTCCACACCCACACGGGTAATGGATAGCCCGAAGGCCGTTGCCAAGGATATGGCGATGCGGCTGGTGGGGCTGCACGGGTCGATCAGGACGCGAACATCGAACCGTTTTGCTCCGACCTCAAGCTTCACCAGGGCCGTCGGCAGTACGCTCACTGCATTGTGCTGCACCAGTGTGGCCAGCGACGTGCGGATGGAATGGGGGGGGATGCCTGCTGAGAGGCGATCGAAGGTCTTGGGCAAGGCGAAGATGATCGGTGACCAGTTGTTCGCTCTTGCCTCCTGGATGGTCGGGTATCTTCAAAATGGAGTAGCGTGTGATGATCCGTGTCGCAGACCCTGCATTTGCCCCCGCTGCGGCAGGATCGCCCGGAGTGCTGGTGCGCCAGGCAGTTGGGGCAGTACTTGTCAACAAGTACCGCTCGGAGTCGCTTCTCAGCCGTGAGGCGTAAGAAGCGCTGGCACTTTCGTAGTGCATGCACTCCTCTGCACATCCTACACCGGAAAGAGTTAGTACCGATACGGTCGTGATGCGTCGATCTGCGGGATGGCATTTTGCTATAAAAAATAATAGGAACAATATAAGTAATTGCATACATTGAACATTGACAGATAACATGGAGTACGTTGGACAGCACCGGACAATTGGTTTTAAATAGGATGAATTGTCAATTTAGCGAGTCTTTGGACGTGGATGGTTCAGGAATGTTATCTTCTATCGGAAGTAGGATAAGCTTTGTAATTGGCCTACGGATGGTGCCACGAGTTGTGAGCACATCTACCACACGGACCTTGTCGTCACTGCCTGTTATGGTCAGAGTTATTCGACCCAGGTGCCACTCGTTTGTGTGTAGGTTGTCCTCCTTCACGACGACCATGTCACCGACTCGCAAGTTTGGTTCCGGGGATTGCCACTTGGTTCGCTTATGAAGCTCTTTAAGGTACTCATTCTTCCAACGGAAGCAGAATTGTTGGTGAAGAGCGTTGCCAGCGATTCAGAATAGAAGTGGGCTTTTCTTGGATTTCTGGCTCGGATACAGAAATGAGGGGGCCACCAATTAGGAAATGGCCTGGAGTTAAGGCCAGGAGGTCCGTAGGATCTTCTGACAATGGAGAGATTGGCCTCGAATTGAGACAAGCTTCAATTTTTGTCAAAAGGGTTGAGAGCTCTTCAAATGTGTATTTGAACGTGGATGTGGCCTTATAGAAAAGAGTTTTGAAACTCTTCACCCCAGCTTCCCATAGGCCTCCCATATGTGGAGCGCCTGGTGGATTGAAATGCCAGGAGAGGCTGTGATGGGTGTGTTTTAAAATAACACCCGTCCTTATCGCTTCCATAAAGTCGCGCGATAGTGTTTTCTCCGCCCCAACGAAAGTTTTGCCGTTGTCCGAGTGCATCTGTTGTGGGAACCCACGCCGCGCTACAAATCGGGAGAAAGCCGCCAGAAATTTTTCTGTAGTGAGATCCGACGTCGCTTCCAGATGGATTGCTTTGGTGCTAAAGCACACAAAAACACACACGTAACCTTTCGTGATCAGGCACGCGCGACCGGTGTAATTTTTAACATCAAAGGGTCCAGCGAAGTCTACGCCTGTATGCGTAAAGGGTTTTGAAAAGGACGACCGTTCGATGGGCAGATCTCCCATCATCTGTGTCTGGAGCCTTTTCCGATAGATGACACAGACCCTGCAGGAGTTAATGACGGTCTTGACAAGAATCTTGAGTTTCGGAATCCAGAACTTGGATCGGACAAGCCGCATTGTGAGCTGGTTTCCCCCATGCAAGGATATGCGATGGGTGAACCGAACTAATAACCTTGCAAAGGTTGACGAATAGGACATGATGATTGGATGGCTCTCACTCTCTTTTAGTGAGCAAAAAAGAGATAGAACGATGTGTGATTTTGTTTACATTTTTCAACAGAGGTTCTAATTTCAGAGCGTTCTGTGTTTTTGGCTACATGTGTAAACAACAATTTAAACTGATTATGTAAATGAAATAAAATGACATGAAACATGTATAAACGTATAAAACATATAAACATAGTTCTAAAAAAGTAACGTAACCTTAAAATTCCACGAAAAAATCGTCCGCACTCACAACTTATCACGTTGACAGCTGCTTTGCGACTAACAACAGGCTCCTAATTGCTCTCTCGACTTAACTGAAAAATCTTAGCGTTTTTAGATTTAAATATATTACAAAAATTATGAGACGCGGTTTTTTCTGGCATATGCGAATTTAATATAATGCTTGTGGCGGCTTCAAGACTATTACGACAATTAAAATTAGCTTAGCCTAAAACGGAGTGCGTGGGCCACAAATGACCGCACGCAACACCAATTCGCCGTCGGCAGATTGCCGATCGGCTTTCAAGTTTACATAGAGTGCTCTCTTAAACTAACTTATGCTACGACTTCAATTTCTCTTAACTAACTTACAACTAACAATGTAATATAATAAGTGCTTCAACATTCCGGCCCCGTTGACGAGCTCCGGTCTTCAACAATCCTTCAACAATTTGGGAGCGGTGCCAGCTTATGAATTGGCCGTTTAATAACGCCGGCCGGCGTTCTGACCTCGGCCACCCGCACCTTGCCGTCCTCCCCTGCTATGGCCCGTGTAACGCGCCCGATGATCCACCGTTGAGGGGGGGTGTTGTCGTCGTGGACGAGCACGACCGCCCCTTCTGCCAGATTGGCCTCGCCCCTGCTCCATTGGGCCCGTTGCTGCAGGCTGAGCAGGTAGTCCCTGGACCACTTGCGCCAGAAGTGCAGTTTGAGCACCAACAACTGTCGCCACCGCTTCAAAAATGCGTGTGCGTGCTTGTTGTTGGGCTCGTCTGGCGTGGATCCGCGCGGCAGCCCCAGCAACGGCTGGCTGATGAGCAAGTGCCCTGGCGTCAGCGTTTCCCCATCGTTGGGATCGCTGACGTCTGCCATGAGTGGCCTGGAGTTTAGCAACGCTTCCACGTCCACCAGATGCGTGCTCAACTCAGCTGCTTCCCACAGTCCGCCGAAGTGCGGTGCCCTCGGAGGGATAAATCTCCAATCCACAGCCCTCTCCGCTGCGTACTCCTGCAGCTTCCCTTGCGTTTGGCGAAAGGCTGCCTGCAACTCCTGGAGCACGTTGCTCGCTCCCACGAAATTCGCCGCGTTGTCGCTGTAGATGGTCTCCGGCAGCCCTCTCCTCCCAATAAACCTTTTAAAAACGTTAAGAAAGGCGTCAGTGGAAAGATCTGTCACTAATTCCAAATGGACCGCCTTTGAGGCGAAACAAACAAAAACGGCAACGTACATCTTTACGGGTGAAAAAGGCCCACAGAAGTCTACGCCGGACACTCTGAATGGCCGACCTTCACGAAGACGGTCTGCTGGCAGATTTCCCATTATCTGCCCCAACAATTTTGGCTTATAGCGAAAACAGTGTACGCAATTTCTAACAATTGCAGCACATAAGCTTCGGGCATTGACCAACCAAACTTGCTGTCTTAACAACCCAACAAGAACCTTAGCACCAGCATGGTAGTGCCTAAGATGCAAATGCCTAATAAAGTGGCTTACGAATTCCGAACACTTTGGTAGCAACAAAGGGAACTTATCATATGACAAAGGGCCGTGTAGCAAACGCCCTCCTACTCAAATTAACTCAAATTTAATGCCATTTTCCTCAACATCGTGGATAAATGGATTTAATGATTGCAGCATTGGGGATAATACTGCTGATTTTTTTAACAATTTTAATTCACCGCTGAATGTTGTGCTTTGTATGACTGCGCTCAGCTTTAAGAATGCAATTTTTCTTTCTGACGCAGATACAATAAGTGAATCTCCTCTAAGCTGCTTAAAACGAAACCGAAGCACGTAAGACATTATACGGACTAGCATAGAATACCTCGATTGACGGCGTATTAGCTGCAAAATGCAATTAGACTCAGCGTCGGGTATCCCCAATGCACACACAACTGCACTTTTTTTATCCTCAGAAGCTCTAACTTCTGAAGCTATCTCGAACTGGTGCAGTTGAGGCCACCGAACTTCCTCTTCCAATAAAAAACTTGGTCCATGAAACCACAAGGAACTTACAATTTCGTTTATATCGGTTCCCCGTGACACCAAGTCTGCTGGATTGGAATCCGTTGGAACGTGACGCCACACGACTCCAGCTGACAG
This sequence comes from Scaptomyza polygonia, assembly GCA_035044585.1. Classification (NCBI taxonomy): domain Eukaryota; kingdom Metazoa; phylum Arthropoda; class Insecta; order Diptera; family Drosophilidae; genus Scaptomyza; species Scaptomyza polygonia. The sequence continues at coordinate 87,168 of JAWNNU010000687.1, read as the reverse complement.
CTCTTGAATTTCTGCGACTCGATTGGCAACAAATGTACACAACGTACCCGAATCACGCTCCAACCAATATAAAGTGACCTGCGAGTCTGACCAGAAATTCACGCTTTCTATATTGAATTTGGTCATTGTGCTCGATACTTGTTGCCAAAGTTTGGCCAGCAAAAGTGCTGCACAAAGCTCTAGCCGAGGTATTGTTTTGACACTAAGTGGAGCCACCCTAGATTTTGCCGTGAGCAAAGAAACGCCAACGTCGTTATTGTTGCCTGTTCGCACATATATGCAGCAACAATATGCTTGACTGGAGGCGTCAGCAAAGCCGTGGATTTGAATATTTTGGTACAAAGTCAAACAAACGTACCGGGGGATCGAAATTTTGTGCAAATCTCGCAAAGTAGTGGTAAACTTATTCCATGCAGTGTGTAAACTCATAGGAATAGCCTCATCCCAATCGATCTTTAGCCTCCATAACTCTTGCAACAACATTTTTGCCTTCGTGACAATTGGACACAATAAGCCAAGAGGGTCAAACAAACGAGAAGCTATTGACAAAATATTACGTTTTGTTGGTTTTAAGGAGGCTAAACTATCCACGTCAAGATGATATTTAAACACATCCTCTTGAGGTGCCCAACGCATTCCAAGTGTCTTTACCGAGCTTTGCTCATCAATTTTGATACTAATTTCTCCACTGGCGTTCTTTTCACCAGATCGATTCTGGCAATTAGAAGCCCATTTGGCCAGTGGAAATCCTCCTTTGGACAATATGTCACTAACCTGGCTGCAAATGGTGTCCAGTTCTTTTAAACTGTCTGCACCTGCCAGCATATCGTCACGTAAAAACAATTTTTAATCACATTCGCACCGATGGGATGTGATTGTGTGTAGATATTTGCCAATTCGAACAAACAACGTACAGCCAAAAATGGTGCTGACGCTGTACTATATGTAACAGTATTCAATCTGTATGCCTGTATATTTTGTGAAGTGGTTTCTCTCCACAACACAAGTTGAAAGTCTCTGTCTTCCTCAGAAACATTTATCTGCCTATACATATTTGAAATGTCGGCAGTTACGGCATATTTGTTCAACCGAAAGTTGACCAATGTTGAATACAACTCCCTCTGAATAGTGGGCCCAACCATAAGTCTTTCGTTTAGCGAAACTGCTGTTGAAGTTTTGCTGGAAGCATCAAAAACAACACGAAGTTTGGTTGAGGTACTCTCAGGTCGCAGAACGCATTCATGAGGAATGTAGTAATGGTGTTCTCGAGGAGCAGACTTCACAATGGACATATGTCCCAAATCCAAATACTCTTTCATGAAGTCATGATACATATTTCTAAGAATGTCGTCTCTTGACAGTTTGCGCTCAAGTTGCAAAAAACGTTTTTCAGCAGTTTGAAAGGACAGGCCAAGAACTTTTGGATCGGTCTTAAAGGGAAGATTCACTTGAAAGCGACCGGAAGATAACCGTTGTACAGTTTTCTTAAAGTTTAGTTCACAGGCCTGCTGTTCAGCTGTTTGGCGAACAGCCTTCGACTCGATTGGACATTGGTCCAATTCCCAAAAACGATTTACTAACGAGTCGAGAGAACAAATAGATACTTGAGCTACCAAACTTTCACTGCACTGTTGCCGAGGCGCTTGTCGAGTACATTTGCCTGCAACAATCCAGCCGAGCAATGTTTTTTGCATGATGGGCAGCTCGGAATGTAATTTTATTTGCCCAACGCACAATAAACCATAGAATAATTCAGCTCCCAGTAATACATCAACCTTAGCTGGCTTGTAGAATTCGGGGTCTGCCAACTTAATATTTTTTTGGGATTTTCCAGTTCAATATGGAAAGCGACTGTCCAGGCTGAGATGTGGAAATCGACTTAAGAACCCAGCACTCAGCAGAAAATGTATGAGAATTCAAACGAGATTGAATCGATGCACAAACTTTATTTTTGCTATCAGTGGTTGCTCCCACTACCATTGAGATAGCAAGGGAATTTGGCTCACGTTTAAGCCGTAGCCTTTGTGCCATGCTCTCAGACATCAAATTTATCTGCGAACCACTGTCAAGCAAAACTCGTGCTGGATGCGACTGTCCGAATCTATCTTTTATGTTCACGATAGCGGTGGCAAGAACGACTTGATCCGCATTAAGCATGTGACCTACGTATGCCTCAGAAGTTGAGGCTTGAAGGGCCGCTGCCTCACCTTGTACTGGTGCATTATACCTATGAAGCAAGGAATGATGAGGCTTTAAACAAACTCGACACTTCGAAGCCTTGCAATTCGAAACTATGTGTCCCACGTTCAAACAATTGAGACACATCTTCAGAGTTTTTACGTACTCGAAACGCTGCATAACAGAAATAGCACTGAATGACGGACAAGAATAAAGACTGTGATCTGCTGAATTGCAGTAAGTGCATGCAGCCGACGACCTTTTCGCTGAACTAGCACAGGCAAATGAAGATTTTTGTTGAGGCTTTCTCACTTCATTGCGCACTTTTGATTTGTCACGAGTTGACTCTTCTGCAGCCAAATATTGGTACCTCCTATTCAACTGCTTAGCACAATCTTCCCAAGTTGGCAACTTATCATAATCAAGCTGTTCCTCAAAACGAGATTTAGTCTTATGGTCTACTTTTGCCATGACCATATGAATTATTAGTGCATTTGAAATGTTTTTGTCGTCACCCAAAGACGACAGCGATGCATATATAGCAGACACTGTATCTACCATCGATCTCAAACTCGACGCAGATGGTTTTGTCATGCTTGGCAAATCAAATAATTGGGCAATTGTATCAAAAAATATAAGACATTTATTGTCGTAGACTGACTTGAGCCTAGCAAGAGCTTTAGGGTAATTGCAATCTGTTAGCTGATACGGCTTAACTACACCCAATGCTTCATCTGACAAACACGAAACTAAATGATTAAATTTTTCTACGTTTGTCAATGAGGCATCGTCATCTACCAGACTCTCGAAAAGGCACATAAAATTTCTATACTCTGAATGTTTACCACTAAATTTTGGTAAACGCATTTTCGGCAGCTGAGATCGCTGGCTCGAATTCATTGAGCAGTCATGTTGAATGTGTGTGTCGAATTGTGGCTTAATGGCATTCATAAACATCGCTTTGGTTACGACACACAGATCCTCCAATGGCCCTCTGTTTTTATTAGCTGGATTTAAATTGTCCAGCTCTGCCTGTAAATTCATACATAATAAAGCTGACAAAAAAATCTATTTAAAAAAAACGCAAGAATAAAAACTTAACAAAAATTCTTGAGCCACCCTAGCACACGCACTACAACTATGTATGTAACAAAACGCCAAGCTTGCTTACTGAACACACACACGCACCTGGCGCGATAAGTGAACAAACAAACGAAAACAGTCCAAGCGACCGAAAATAAGCAAGTCAAACTTTTGCTGCAGCCACTTTGTGGGCAACAGCTGTATATATGCGGGGTGCGGGGGTTTGAAAGAGCAAAGAGCGAATTTGGCGCGAGCGCACGCACAAAACGAATGATCAAACTAAGCTTGACCCGTAAGCAAACGGGAGCAAAGAACAAGTGAAAAATCTGGCGGGAGTGCACGCACATACAAACCAATGTATTGACCGATGCAAGCACAGAGCGAAGAAAGTTTAACGAACGCAAAAAACCAACCAGATGTTAATGCCCAAAAACAATAGAAACTTTAACAAACGTTGTTTGTGTAAGCAAGTGCAAGCGTAGATCTGTATGTATATAAAAACATTTGTTTATACGTTGCGGTTAAGTTGAAAGCGAAACTGAAACGAAACTGCGACACTTGCTTTTGCACAAACACACGAACAATATAAAATGCAATAAATAGACCACCGTTTGAAACCTTTATTCTGTTTAATTTGTATGTACTTTTTATTTGTTCGAACTTATATATGTACTGATATGTTGCCGTTTTGTTTATTTAAATTGATTTAAATCACAAAGGTGCCAGAAGTTAAGCTCTTTTATGCGTGAAGAAAATTATGTATGTACGTACATACAATATCAGAAATATTTTGATATTTATTTTTTCGTCTGCAGCGAACACACTAATTAATTTTTAAGCTCAATTTTTGGCACAGAATACCTGCAGACTTTCAAGAGACTCAATAAAAAGTGATCTTTCCCGTTTATTGGCCATCAGAAATTTCTTCTTAAGCGTTCAATATGGCGAAGGTCCAAAGGGCAAAAAAGCAAAGTCCAGCGAAGCAGCAAATTCCAACGAAGTTTTTGTTACACGAAAGCTTAAGCCACCACAGCGAAACAAACAAACAAATTATTGAAAAAAAAAACCGATGTCCCTGCTCGGGCGCCAATGAAAAATCTAAGCGTTTTTAGATTTTAATATATTACAAAAATTATGAGACGCGGTTTTTTCTGGCATATGCGAATTTAATATAATGCTTGCGGCGGCTTCAAGACTATTACGACAATTAAAATTAGCTTAGCCTAAAACGGAGTGCGTGGGCCACAAATGACCGCACGCAACACCAATTCGCCGTCGGCAGATTGCCGATCGGCTTTCAAGTTTACATAGAGTGCTCTCTTAAACTAACTTATGCTACGACTTCAATTTCTCTTAACTAACTTACAACTAACAATGTAATATAATAAGGGCTTCAAACCTGTATAAAGAGGACTGAGAGCATAGAGGTACTATAGCAGCAGGGCCGTATGCTGCCTCAAAGATTGTCTGAAGCAGACGCCAATGCCACCAGCTATCATCCATAATCATTTTGTGACTCTCGTTTAATTTTTGTAAAAGGTCTTCAAAGAGGGACTGATGGCGGTATGGGTGGGCGTGTCTTCCATATTTTTGCTGCAGACCTGTCTGGGATGCTATCTCCTTCTGAACTTGGTGACTCTTACCACTACAACCAATCTTATCATTCGGTTCCAGGGCGATTCGATCCTTGCAGACAAAAGAGCGCAAAAAGTGCTTTGTAGAAGTCTTTCGCACATCATAACCTTTGTGATCCCATATTTTGCTAGCTTGTTGGGATTTTACATACGGAAAATGTATTTGCCCCTTAACGCAAGTTGTTGTTCTAACCAGGAGTATATGTATCGCGGCATTTTTGGATAAAAGTCTCCCAAATGTTTCTGATTAGAGCAAACTTGTATCCAATCAATTACATTCGCAAAAATTCATCGTCGCATCGAATACAAGCCATAGGAACTTGCGTCTTGCTTTGTTCATTATTCCTCAGAAGGATCTATCAAACATTTCATCTGCAGAAATATGTTCGTCCTTTATAACAGCTGTCAATACAAAAATTCCAAGCGCTGCAATTTCTTTCGAAGAATTTTGCTTTCTTTGACTTCATCTGCAGTTTATTATTTTATATATAAGCTCTTTAAGCTTTGCAGTCGTCATTATGACAAAGAGCTTTTGCAAAATAAACAACAAAATCAAAATATCAAATTACATAGTGCTATAAACTTAAAACATTGTGCTATAATTTGAAATTTACATATAATAGTACATGTCTGGTTACAATAAATGAACAGGCTAATATGGTTTATTGTATATTACAATGAATGCAATAAACAGATCTCCGATTAACTACCGAAATAGAAACGCACGAAATGTTGACAAAATTGTTTCAGTTGCTATTAACCGACAAACCAATATAAGCTCAAATTCGCGAAATACAATGTAAATATGGTTAATTTTGTATTAAAATAAAAGACTTTAACAACAGTGCACTAAATTGCAGATTAAGCCATTCCATTATGTTGATAACATTCATCCAGTTGCTGCTGATCAAGAAAGACGATTACGAAGATCCCAAACATATCGCCGATGTCGGGAGAAACGGAAGCGTCTTGCTGAAAACCAATTGGACGAACAAAAAGACTCTGAATCTCACCCAGCAAGACGTACAAGAATGACGGATTACACTCTAAATGATGCTGAGTTCAACAAAAGGTTTACAGTATTGTAAAGCCTTTCAATGGCAAATATTTTGTGTGTTTGAAGATGGACTATTTTTTCTCATTTCCATCCTTTTTCATGCTCACACACTCTCGAAAAATAAGAGCGCCTCTATTTCTCTCTCTTTCTCTGTGTTAAGCGTTCGGGTTACGTCATTGCAATGACGTGTCGTTACGACGCATCACCGCAAAAAAAATCCACGCTGAGTTAACCTAAAGACGATGACTGCACCAGCCGCACTAGAGCAAAGCAAAACAGAATTACACTGAACACATGCAAACATATACATATATTTGTATATTCATATACATATATATGTATATGTCAAGTTAAAGTTAGAGTTTTGTTGCTCATTATCGCTCATTTTAGTTATTTATTATTACTTGCCTATGGCGAGGAATCTTGAGTGCACTGTGTTCACTTTACCTGTCCAAACGTTAATATTCCTGCTTTTCATCTTCAATGCAACCTAGCTTACACACATTCTTTCAGCCTAAACGGTAACAGTACTGCTATCTTTTTCCCTCTCAGTGACTCATGATTAGACAAAAAAAAAATTATCTCCTACGTAACTCTTTCTTGAAACCCAAGTCAAAAATTGTTTTGGTCACGTACGCCTCTTAGAACCTTAAGCAAAATATTTTTACAGCTGCATCAAACTAAGCTGACCCATGGTTGAATTATACATGGTTAAGTCATGCGTAGCAGGAGGAGCCTGTTGATAAGACCATGCGAGTGCAAGAGAGATAGCATAATTGCTTTCTCGATATTGCTTCATCGTCTTGTTTTAGTGAGCAAAAAAGAGATAGAACGATGTGTGATTTTGTTTACATTTTTCAACAGAGGTTCTAATTTCAGAGCGTTCTGTGTTTTTGGCTACATGTGTAAACAACAATTTAAACTGATTATGTAAATGAAATAAAATGACATGAAACATGTATAAACGTATAAAACATATAAACATAGTTCTAAAAAAGTAACGTAACCTTAAAATTCCACGAAAAATTCGTCCGCACTCACAACTTATCACGTTGACAGCTGCTTTGCGACTAACAACAGGCTCCTAATTGCTCTCTCGACTTAACAATGTATAATTCAACCATGAGCTGACCATCTGGCGAATGAAAGAGCAAAGCAGTTGCCAAAAGCAACCAGAATGTTTTACTACAGTGTCGTCCACAAATATTAGACCCGACACGCCCATACTGACACTTACACGTCCTCGTGTACACTAGAACATCCACAGACTATACTCATATCAATCCAAAATTAAATGAACATACGTTATTCCAATGCTTTTTCTGTTTACATTTCTCAATTTAAATTACCATATATTATCTCAATATTAATATATTGTTTTATTAAATAATTGAATATAAAAGTTCAGTTGCATATAAAGGTTCAAAATTCTACTTTCGTTAATGCCATTTTTTTTGGCAAAATTTCAATTGTGCGTTGGCCCGCAGCTTGCCTTGAAACACCCCTGAGCGCAAGGGCAACTGAAACAAAACTTTACACACATTCTATCCGCTTTCGCAACCGCACTCGCTCGCACTTATTGCTAATATATGAACACATAAAACACGCAAATGAAGAATCATGTAAAATGTATTGCGCTAAAAGTTTTATTTATTTATGGATTCAAAAACTTTATATGTATCAATACTATAATTTATATACTGATCGAAAGCTAACTTATGCAATTAACTCTTTTATAAATAAGATTTTGTTTGGGTTTCTATATATTATTAAAAACATCGTGGCATCCAATGTTTGTTCGCAGATCTTTGTGGGGTGTTAATTGCTGTCCTCCTACCAAATTTGGTGACTCAAGCTTAAAGTTTGTGAAAGGTGTGGGAAAGTGGGCTGGCGTGTAATGTGGAGCGTGGCATCTGATTTTTGACTGCAGATCTGTGTATTTACAAAGTTTGGTGACTCTAACTCAATTTTAGTACAATATGTGGAAGGGTGGTTGGGGGCGGTATCCAAATTTTTTGGGTTTTTTTAAAACTAATCTTGGCACCAAATTCGGTGGCTCTAACTCAAACGCTGTGGAAGATACAAGCGTTTTATTTAAAAAGTCAGAGCGCTGGGAACGGAGGGGCGTGGATCAAAAACTTTGCAGCTGGTTTTTGGGGGTTGTTAACAATTATCTTCCTACCAAATTTTGTGATTCAATCTCAAACAACTATTACTGTTTGGGCGGTTTGGGGTGGCTAGGTCATTTTGGATGGGCCTGGCATCATTTTTTGGAGGTCGTCATCACAAATTTGGCATTAAATTTGGTGGCTTTAGCTCAAAAACTATGAAATATACAAGCATTTCTGATTTCGAAATTGAATGGTGGCTGAAGAATGGGGGGCGTGGCTCCAACATTTTGATGTAGAAACCTACGCTAAGGAAAAAAAGTTTAGACTAGAGCAAGCATATAATAAAGCACGAGTAATGTTAGACTAACATAAGACTAAAAACAAGTAGAAACGTTGCAGTCGGACGCAACCGACCGCGGTATACTCGATACAAGTAATAGAACCAATAAAAAGAAACCTGATTGAAATGGGTTGGGTGCGGATACGGTAGGGGTGTACGCTGCCTCAAAGATTTTCTGGTGCAGATGGGGATGCCAAAACGCTATCTTCTATCCAAATTTAGTGACTCAAGCTCAAAGTTTGTTAAAGGTGGTGAAAGGGGGGCTGTGCCTAATTGGGCGAAACACCAAAAATTTTGCTGCAGCTCTGTGTATGATGTCAATTTCTAACCTCATAAAAAATTTCGTGAGTCTAGCTTAAAAAAAGTAAAATGTGGTGTAAGGGGGTCTGGGGGCTGGTGTTTGGTGTTTGGGGCGTAGCGTGTAAAGTTTTGCTGCAGATCTATTTATGATGTCAATTGCTATTCTCATACCCAATTTGATGACTCTAGCACAAAATTAGTGGAATATTGTGGAAGGGGGGCTGGGGGCGGTATGGGTAGAGGGTAGCATCCAAATTCTTTGGTTCTCTTCATCATCAATCTAGGCACAAAATTTGGTGGCTCTAGCTCAAAGGCTGTAGAAAATATAGGCATTTCTGTTTTGAAACCGAGGGAGGGCTGGGGGCGGAATGGGGGCAGAGGGTCCAAAACTTTGATACAGTTTTTTGGAGGTCGTTACCAGTTATCTACCTACTAAATTTTGTGACTCTAGCTCACTAGCACTATTGACGATACATGCATTTTCGTTTTGAGCGAAGCGTTAGGGTGGTTTGGGGCGTCCACAATATTTATGAATTTGTTTGGGTTTCTTCATCACCTATCTTTGCACCAAATTTTGGTGGCTCTAGCTCTAGGCGGTTCTGATTTTCAACTGCGGAGGGGTTGGGGCGGACACTTTAATTTACTATTTACTAGATAATTACATTTGCAGTGTTTCAAGTCTCTAGCTTGAAGTGTGCGGAAAAAAATGTGCGTTCATTTGGACGTTGCGCAAACCAAATATACTCTTTTCCTTCGGTTTCGATAAAAAAAGTTGACAGCCTGTGTCAGATCACACGGGCGCAAAGGTTAGCCGTAGAAAACGTCTGTCCTTGTGCAACAAAAATTATGAAGCGGTAGCCTAATAACAACAACCACATAGATGTTTTATTTTATTTTTAATTGTGTTTGTTGTCATTTGGCTAATTTTTTCCTTTTTACTGCAATACTGGTTAGCATCTCTGATATAAATTTAGCAAACATTGACTTGAAATAGAAATATATATTTACATAATTTATTACATCAAAATTTGTGCATAATTAAATCTAAAATTGTATTTTTGTTTTATGTTTGAAATGTGACTTTTGATATGACAGGTTTGTGAAAGGAAAAGTATGATATGTAATTCATTAATGATACACTTAAATTTCTAGCAAATGCTAAATCTATATTGGTTAGAGCTAAGGTGGTTGTTAATGTACTTTAATTTGAATTTTTCTTCCATAAATTCTGCAAATGAACAATCATTTGTCATTTCTAAATTAAAATCACTTACGATGAGCATGTCCACCTCGGTGTCAACTGTGAAATTCTTGTCTATTAGTGCAGTGAGGTGAGAATATTTCATCAAAGCAGAAAAAAGCATTTGTTGCTTGTAGTTTTGGGAAACATTTGGATGAAAGTACACAGAGCCAAGAATAAATTTTTTTTGATTATTAATTTTAATTTCAGACAGACAAATTCGAATATTTAATTTTAAAACACAACTTTCCTGAACTTCTATTCCGTAAATTTAAAATATTCACTCTGTTACGCAGCGAAGCCACGTTTCTTTTTACAGGAGGCATTGTTCAATATTCATTTAAATTAAATTAAATTAACTTAATTCACAGTAACTGTTCACAAGATGCGAAAATCAGGGCTGCCACCATAAAGACGAATTATCGATAGTTTATCTCACGATAGTTTATATGATATTTTTGCACGGGCATATTTATTGTTTTGATGTGCAACACAGGATGCAAAACACGATAGTTTAACTCACGATAGTTTATATGATATTTTTGCACGGGCATATTTATTGTTTTGATGTGCAACACAAACAATAAAACATGATTTCGAAAACTTGCACGCAAACATATTTTATTGTGTTATAATTGTTTGGGGCTGACGCTTAAGCTGAGCTTGTTCACCCCTGGCACGGAAGAATTTATGTATGAAAATTTAATTATGCCCGAATATCTTAATGAAATTTCCACATTTAGAAGCTATCAGTCATGACCGCATGTATGTCAAACGAAAGGAAATCAAGTCTACTTTGTATTAAAACAAGTTTTAATCGATTCTCTGGCGGAATTTTCGAGCAATGTGCAATTGAAAAAAAAGTAGTGATTTTTGCACTGATTTTTTGCCTTAAAAAGTTATATATTTGGCAAAATTATTAGAAATTTGAATGTGGGAATGTTTGTTTACCTCATCTCAACTTAAATTCGAAAAACTCAGATTAATTGATTGATTATTGAGATTGCTAGAGCAATTTAAAGTCTTCAAAATGAAGCAAAACTTTGCATGTTTTTGGTCTCATTTTTTTAATAGAAAATGTAATCACTTCATATATATATATAGCTTAAAATAAAAGTCGAAGCCTTGGCTTTAAAATGAAATTAATTTGAGGAAAATCTATTCATTAGTTCATGAGCAATGAGCGATTTTGTGAAGCAACCATATTACAACAACAACTTTTTTGGATAGCACACTCATACCGAAACGTAAGACGTATTCTACGTCAAAATGAGTAAATTATATTTTTTAATCAAAACCGTTAAATCAGTTCCAGTACACTGAATTAAATTAAATCTTTAATAAATACGGGTTGGCAAAAATCCTCAACTGAAACCTCCACTAGGGTGCCGGCTGGGCAATGGGCATCGTGCTGCCTCGAAATAAACGAGGGGTACTCGGTGCGATTTGCCTTGCGGTGGGACAGGGCGGCGTCTGGCCAAAGCAAACCAACCAAACCACTCAAAGGCTTCGGCACTGCGATGGCACGGGGGGCAAGCCTAGGCAACAGGAACCGATGCCCAGCTAAGGTGAATTTTAACCACTCAAAACCCTAAGCACTAAGATGGTAAGGGGTAAACCAAAGCAAAGGCATCGTGGTCAGGCGGAGGTGGTCTCCAAACCACTCAAAAGCTTCGGCAATGGCCGAACAATACAACAGTTACCGTCCTGCCCCAAAAACAAAGGAAGGTACTGAGAATCCACTCGCCAGTGGAGATGAAGTACGATGTCAAGTTAAGGTGAGCTCTATACCAATCAAAAGCTTCGGCATTGCGAGGGTTTGGAGCAAAACATGGTTCGAGGTCCTTGGAAGTAAGGTTAAAGTTAAATGGGTAGACCTGCCAGATATAAAAATCATATTGAGATGACGGACGGTCAAACACGGCTTGGGATGTCAACCCAAACGTCGGTGGAATAGGGTGCTACAACAAGCGGGAACTGGAGGAAAAGCCTCTCTGCGTGTCGCCAGCAATCTGGGTTGGGATGTTAACCCAAACTTTGGTGGAAAAGGGTGCTACCAATGAGAAAGGGGGGACAAAGCCTCTCTGCGTGATGCCAGAAACTCAACCTCCGTACTGGTTGAAGCAGGCCAGGACGGTTGTAAAGATACTGCCACTGGGGGAGAACTTGGCCGTAGAACGCCAGCGCTCCCAAGAAACCGCCAAAGCAGAGGTGCCAGCTAGCAAGTGGCCCTGCAAAAAGCTAATGTCGCGGGCAAAGCCGACTCAAATGGCAAAATGAAGCCCGAGCAGTGGAACAAGGTGAAATCGCTACTGTTCAATGCGTTTCTGAGACGTATGGGCGAGATCAACTCGCTTCCCATCTCTTTTGATGGAGCAGGCTGGCTCTTCGGCGTCAAAGTTTTGAGCTGCTTGGATGACCACACCCTGAAGTGGGTCACCGGCGTCGTGGCTGCCCTGGACGCTCCGTGGGTTGGTGCCAAGCTGAAGGTAGTGGACAAAACTTGAATTCCGCCCGTACCAAAGGCAAAACTACTCTTCCCGTGGGTCGTACCAGCAGGCCAGGCGCTGCAGCTATTGAAGTGGCAGAACCCGGACGTGCCAACAGCTGATTGGAAGGTAATCCATGTTATGAAACCCGATAGCAAGGGTCACCAAATGGTGATCAAGATCAGCAAGGAAGCCGACGATCTTCTGTACGGACGATTCGGGAAGATGGCGTGGGGCGTGGGAAGTGTCTACCTGCGACTCAAAAAGCGCCACCCCGATGACAAAAACACGAATACGTTGGAGGCGGGTGAGGTGGAGAACGACCTGACAGAGGTCACCCATGCCTCAAAAAGCCTAGAGATCGAAGACGACGAGGTTGCAGACACTACCGTTGTAGAAGTCGCACCCGTGGAGGATACCACAGCCAAAAATGGACCTGAGGATCACCCAGGTCAACCTGCATAAAAGCAAGTTGGCTGCGGCGGAGCTTCTGCTAACCCTGAATACAGAGCTCGCCGACGTCGCCTTAGTCCAGGAGCCTTGGATAGCGTTTGGGAACAAGGTTTCTGGACTAAAACATCCAGAAGATCACATATTCTACCCGACAACAGTGAATAAAGCTAGTAAGGAAAGGTATCTTTGCTTACTTATTGTCTAATTACAGTACTGACGACCTCACGGTGATAGCGCTGGGAGGTGGCAGAGATGAGCCAATCTTGATGGCATCCTGCTATATGGCGCATGATATCGACGCGCCCCCTGAAGAGCTCACCCGACTGGTGACGGAGGCTGAGCCCAAAAAGTAGCCCATCATCATAGGAGCAGACGCCAACGCACATCACACAGCTCGCGGAAGCGGGGACATCAACGACAGAAGTGAGTCACTGCTTGATTTCATACTACAAACTAACCCTAAGATAGCAAACGATGGGGAAGAACCAACTTACGTTGGTCCTACCTCATACAAAGTCTTAGACTACCCTCGCGTTGGTAACGAAAACAGCGGTAAAAGATTGGAGAGTCCTTAGTAGACACCCCTTCCCGGACCACAAGTACATTTTATTCCGTGTTAACTTTGAACGATTAGTGAAGAAAAAAGTGTACAGAAACCCGCGGAACACAGACTGGAAGCAGTTTGTTAAACATGTTGAAACGAACCTACCGCGACTACCAAAGATAGCCTCACCAGATAAAATAGAGAAGTCCCTAGAGACACTCAATAAATATTTTTTGATGGCCTATCTGGTGAACTCCAGAATTCAAGGGACAAAGGAAATACGTACTAGAACTCTTTAAACTCGCTAAACAAGCGGAAAAAGAGATGGTTTGGATCGAATACAAAACGCTGCTTCGCGACTTTAAGAAAAAAGTTCGAGTAGCCAAAAGAAACGCATGGCAAAACTTCTGCTCTGGCATTGAGAAGACAGCTGACACCGCAAGGTTAAGGAAACTGCTAGCTCGCTATCAGAAAGTACAAAGCCAACTAAAAACTGAAGACGGCCGATGGACGGAAAGCAGTGAAGATGCGGCGAATGTGCTCCTAGAGGCGCATTTCCCTAACTGCACTGAAGTCAACACAAACACACGAAGGATATCTCAAGCCGCACTAGTGGAAATACAAGAAGATATTATAACGACGCGACGGATAATGTGGGCTGTAGACTCCTTTGAAAGCTACAAATCACCGGGTCCTAACGTTATATGCCCGGCCATTCTGCAGAAGGCCAAACAGATGATCACTCCATGGCTGAGGGAAATATTAAAGGGATGCTATAGTTATGGCTATGTGCCGGTGGCCTGGAGGACGGCACGGGTAACTTTCCTGCCCAAAGCATGAAAATGCAGCTAAGTGCTGCCTTACGACTACAGACCCATCAGCTTGACTTCATTCATGCTACAAACGCTAGAAAAACTGATAGATCTCCACATCAGAGAGAACACAGGAATAACCCTAGAACAAAACCAACACGCATACAAGAAGGGCAAGTCGGTGGAATTAGCGCTACATTCCCTCGTAGCAATCATAGAGAAAGCACTACACTGTAACGACGTAATTTCGTTGGCCGGGGTCGGCGTCTCAGTCACGTCCGGGGTCTGTACAGATTATTTGTAACATTGCTGGGACACTGGCGGAGCTGGACCGGAGCGTACCTAGGGGCCGGGCCACCAGGGGAAAGCATGGGTAGAATAGAGAAGGGGGGTGCACGAGTACAGTGCCCGCACGGCCGGTTATTTGAGAGGCCCGCAAAGGAATAGATCGGCTAACCCAGAGTAATACTCGGAGAGCTAACCAATTATTCCCCGAAGGGCTCCCCACAACCGGCCAGGGCATCGAGCGAAGTTTGTCGAGTACGGGAGGGGGATAAGGGTAACCGGCTCAGCGGCCAGGCTGAGGGTAAGACCCGGAAGCCTGCGCGTCGGTCGGCCAACCCCATCCGCCCCTCGCACCCCACACAACTGCCACGCCAGGGCACTACTCACTTGTCGCTACACGTGGAACCTACCCAACAGGCGAGCGTCGCAGAATCCAGAGTAAAACTCGGAAGATTCGCTAGCTTACCCCTCAGGTCTGCTCCACGTGGGCTTTATGGTGAGGCGCCCCGAGACACGGGCTCTATGCCGACCCGCTGAAAAAGTGTAAAAGGGGGGGGGGGGGGAAGAGAAGTACGAAAAAAAGACACAAATTCGCTCTCCATTTTAACTCTTTATTACATCTTTGCTTTGCGAATGAAACATTAAACACGACACTGTGGATATATTACCCTAGGACCACAATCAATCTCGGTGAGGCTGCCTGAGCTACCATTTGGCCCATCGAATATGGCCGTCACTTACCCCGATCTATCACCGCGTAGGTATGTATTAGAGCTGGCAGGTATGTGTCGGTGTGGGTGGGTGCCTGCGTGTGTGTAGGTTTGTGCGTGCCGGTGCGGGTGTGTGCCTGTTAATGCCAAGAGTGTGTGCCGTGTGTGTGTATTTTTTTTTTTAATTCATTTATTACTCTCGATAAGTACTATTCTATTCTGCAGCTTCTCTGGCTAACTCGCCTATGGGGGCTACTCCCGCTAGCACCAGACATGCATCGTCAGAGATAGTTCGGAAACCGCTACATACCCTGATCGCCCCTAGGCGGTGAGTAGCCCTTAGTCCATGGGTGTAGCTGTCGTATCGGAAGCCAGGGTGCCAGATGGGCGCCGCGTACAACATCACCGCCCTAGTCACGCTGGAAATTAAAACTCTCCTATTCTGCCTCGGGCCTCGTGTATTTGGCATAATACGCGATAGTGCACGATTCGTTACAGCGGCTTTTCAGCTGGCGTACGCAAAGTGCTCCTTAAAGGACAGTCTTGTGTCCAGCATCACTCCTAGGTACTTGATCGCTCTCTTTGACGTAATTTGCTCATTTCCCACTGTAATGGTTGCTGATTCCACTACTTTTCTGCTGCTTGTAAGTACCGCCTCGGTTTTATGTGGGGCCAAACGAGGAGAACCGTCGTACATGACGTTCCAGAGGAGAGGACCCAGAACTGACCCCTGCGGCACGCCTCCAGATACGCGATACTCCTCGATCGACTCGCTGGTACTATAAAGCAGTATTCTGTCTTGAAAGTAGCTCCTTATTAGCCTTAGTAGGTAATACGGCACTCCAAACGCTGCCAAAGCCTCCAATATGCAGCTCCACTTTGCCGTGTTAAACGCATTCTTCACGTCTAGCGTTGCAACCAAGCAGTACTTTTTTGTGCCTCCTTGCCACCTAGTGCCGGCAATAGCTTCTGAGGCTATCTCCACCACGCCTATTGCGTCGAGCGTTGACCGAATTGGTGATCGGAAAGTCCACCTGCTGTGGATATGGCGCTCTCGAAACGTGTGCAGATAATATGCTCTAATATTTTTCCGACCGTATCAATTAGGCAAATAGGCCTGTAGGCAGCTGGATCCTCCAGTGGTTTCCCAGGCTTGGGTAGCAGTACCAGGCGCTGAAGTTTCCACCTTTTAGGGAAGACTCCGTTGCGAAGACAGCTGTTGAACATCTCCGCAAATATATCGGGACGGATCGCAAGTGCTAGCTTGATAGCTCTGTTCGGAATCCCGTCGGGCCCGGGTGCCTTGCTAGGCTTCGTCCTCGATGCTGCTTGGTGGATCTCTTCCAAGGTGACCTCCTCTATATCTGCAGGCATGCTAGACTGTGGCGCCGGATCAAACTCATCCGCCATACTAGGAAAAAGGTGTGTCACAATTTCTCTGAGCGTACCCGGATCGGTGTGCATGCAGCGGGAAAAGGCGTTGAATCGTTTGACCACGATTTTGTATGCATCGCCCCAAGGATCGTGCTCAGCTGAGTCGCAGAGCTCGAGGAAGCATTTGCGCTTACTAACCTTAATAAGCTTCTGCCGCTGCCTCCTGCATGAGAGAAACTCTTCATGTCTGGCTTGATGCGTGTGGGAGCCACGTGAGCGCTGGTAGCGGCGTTAGCGTGGTTGCAGGCGTTTCGAGACTCCGCTATCTCTTTGTTTCACCAGTAAACTTGCTCATGGTGCCTCTGGTACCTCGTGCTTCTCGCCATACTGGCATCGCAAGCGCGGAAAGTCAGTGCCATGGATTTTTCCACCACAGCCTCGGTGCTGTCTGTAATATCCGTGGTACCTGCGGACACAAGCTGCGAGCCAAAGGTTCGCGTGTCAAGCGTCTCGGCACGGTATTTTTGCCTAGGTTGTACTGGAGCAAACTGGCGATTATTGCGTGCTCCGACGGTGAACCATTGGGCGGCATGATCGCTCCCATTGTAGGAGTCGTCGATTCTCCAACTGGATGTTGTAGACAGCGAACTACTGATACAAGTGATATCGACGACGGATCCCAGCCCCGCTCTGCTGAAAGTGTGTTGAGTCCCCTGGTTAAGTATCGCCACGTCCAATAGCGTGAAGGCCTCAAGTACGGCACGGCCCCTAGCGTTCGTGGACGAGCTACCCCACTCCTCTGCCCAAGCGTTAAAGTCACCAGCAATGATGAGTGGGTGCCGTCTTCTAGCATCTGCCACCAGGGAGTCCAGAGTGTTATTAAACTCGGAGAGCTGCAGGCTGGGGGCCAGATAGACGGAGTAGATCCACACGCCGCCCACCATCGCACGTACAAAGCTATCCGCCCGGGAAACTTTGGTCAGCGGTGACGCGGCGCTCCCACAAGACCAAATAGCCGCTCTTCCTGATGTGTCAAGTGCGCAGTTTGGTCCCTCTTGGAGCCTATATGGCTCACTCAGCACCGCAAGATCCGCACAGCTTTCGCGCACTGTTTGCGACAACAATTCCTGAGCCTCCGCACAATGGTTGAGGTTCAGCTGGATGCACTTCATTTTGCACGACTACTTACACCTCCGCTGTGTGGACATCTGGTACTGCCCGCCTGGTGGCTGGTTGAGTCACTGCCCTTAGCTGTGCAGACGAAACACCTCGCCTCACTTTTACAGCTTGCTGCCTTGTGGCCCATGTCTCCGCACCTGATGCAGCACTGGCACCTATCCATTGGGTTGCGGCATCTGTGAGCGGTATGCCCCATTTCCAGACAGCGGAAGCACCTCGTGCGCGCTTCCCGCGGGCGGATGGCGCAGCTGGTCCAACCAACTCGATTTGTGCGCAATGCAATAACGCTGCTCGCAAGGTTCGCCGGCACTGAGAAGTTAGCCACCTGGGTGTTGCCGTAGCCGGGTCGAATGCTTCTGACCCTGCAAACATCGACTGGTATATTGGCCTGTATCGACAACGCAGTCACGATTTCCTCCTTAGTTGCCAACTCGTCCAGGTCCAGTATCATAAAGTGTGATTGCTCTGTAAGTGAGCGAACCAGAGTGCTCTTGCCAAGCACAAGCTCCATTTCGTCCTTAAGCTGCTTGGTGCACTCCTGGCCGCCTTCCTTTATCTCCAGAAGCAAGTCACCTTTTACTGTGCGACGAGCTTTGGATACATTATCGCGGACTCCGTTGAGCTTGCCATCTTCTCTGCGCGTAACAAGCGCCAGGACTTCGCTGTATGACAGCTCGCTGGTACTTATGGCCAGCGCATCTGGTCTGCACTTCAATGGCTGCCTACCGGGTTGCTTGCCTGGTTTTTTGGGTGACTTAGTCGTCTTCCTGCGATGCACCGTCTGCCACGTGGTGCATGGAGCCGTTTCCAATGACGCCGGATCCGGGAGGCCAGTTTTACTTCTCTTGGAAGGGGTAGGGCGCTGGCTAAGCTCACGTTCTCGCCGTCTCTTTGGCGTTACGATTGTCCTCACAATACCGCTTCCCTGCTGATTCACCTTGTTGGATACACTAGCTGGGAGTTTTGCAACCGGCGAAGTCTGGGTGGCCAAGTCTGCTCTAACTTTTATCGCAAAAGAAAAAGCGAAACGCGGCAGAAAAAAACGCGCTGGCATCGGCGAAAAAGACACCAGGTAGGTGGCACCGCCTTCGAAACACCGACTCACTCGAAAATTTTTGTTGTGTGCCGTGTGTGTGTATGCCTATGAGTGTGTGGCGAAATGTGTGAGCCGTTGGGGGTGCGTGCCGTGTGTGTGTATGCCTATGAGTGTGTGTGTCCAGAGTGTGTGTGTCCAGAGTGTGTGCGAAAAGTGTATGCCGTTGGGGTGCGTGCCGTGTGTGTGTATGCCTATGAGTGTGTGTGCCAAAAGTGTGTGCCAAAACGTGTGTCAAGGGTGTGTGTCCAAGTGTTCGTGTGCCAGATTGCGTGTGTTTAAATGTGTGTAGGTGCCAGAGTGTGTATCAACGAGTGTGTGCCAAATAGTGTGTGTTCCAAAGTGTGTGTCTAAATGTTTGTGTGTCACAATATGCGTGTGCCAAGGGTGTGCAGTGCGCTAAAAGTATGTGTGTGCGCCTACTTTTCGTATCCACTGTCACTGCACCTGCTCAATGGTGTGCCGTCACCAGCTGTCCCAGTTTCCGCTGTTGTTGTTGCACGCTGTGGTTGTAGTTGCTGTCGCCGTTGTTCTCCTCACCACTGCGGCTGCGTGCTGGATGCGTTGGTGTTACTATTGTTGCACACTGCTGTGCTTGCTGCTCGCTGTGGCCCACTGCTGTTGTTGTTGTTTCTGCTGCTGTTGCCCACTGCAGTCGTTGCGCACTGTGCCGGTGGTCGTTGTTGTTGTTGTAGCTGTGGTTGCTGCTGCCTACTCTAGTCTCCTGCTCGCGGGTATTTTTCACTGCGTCCCGGTTTCTAAGTCCGCGCAAAACTGATTTTGCTAAATCATTCCCTTCTGCCGGCCAGCTTGTATTCCTCTTCTTTCTATTATCCGGCTTTTATCCGCGTAGGGCGAGCTTTTGTGTTTGCGCGCGCGCAACGAACAGCTTTTGCTCGTTCGTGCGTTGATCGGGAGCAAAGCTTTTGCGTGCAAGCCAGCTTCCGAGAGTGAGCTGCGCACTGTGCCAGTTGTTGTTACATGAAATGTGGATAGGGATGACGTCACGGACGAAACATAACAGATGTGCGGTAGTTTTGCTACCTCACAACACCAAAAACAATACGCCCTAGGCGCATTTCTGGACATCTCAGGCGCATTTAACAATGTGTCAACGGAAGCAATAATGCACAGCCTAAGAGCTGTGACCCAAACAGAAGCAGTAAACTCCTAGGCCCAGAACTACTGGGAAGCAGGAGAATACTAGCGGAATGGGGAACCACTGCTGCAACACGGAAAGCAAAATGTGGCACCCCCCAAGGAGGAGTGCTTTCACCCCTGCTGTGGAACTTGGTAGTAAACGACCTACTACGGAAATACAAACGAAAAGCACCGAAGATAACCGCTTATGCAGACAAAATAAGCGTAATAATCACGGGCAGGTGCCCATCGACAATCAGCTCAGTCATGGACCGCACACTCAAAGAGATACTAGCTTGGGCCATGGGAGCCGGTTTAAGTATAAGGTACCGCGCTGGACTCCACACAAAATAAACAATAAGACGCTGATACCGAAAGGAAGTATCAAGTACCTAGGGATAGTCTTGGATAGCAAGTTGACCTGGAAGCTCAATGTGGAAGAAAGGGTGAAGAAGGCCACCAATGCACTTTATACATCGCAAAAGATGTTGGGTCGCACTTGGGGACTCTCACCAAGAATGACACACTGGATTCTAATCTCAATTGTGCGCCCCATACTGCTCTATGGAATACTGGTATGGTGGAAAGCCACAGAGAAGTCCACATACCTAAAACGAATGGAAAAAACCCAGCGAACTGCACTTACGTGCATCACAGGGGCGCTGAGGAGCACACCAACAAAATCACTACAGACCATCCTCAACGTCTACCCCATGGACATACAGGCACGCCTAACAGCAAAAAAGACTGTAGTACGTCTTTAAGCGATAGGCAACATGACGGTAAACAACTACGGGCATAGTACTATTTTGAAGGAGACCATAGTCGAAACAGACTATATGACCCCAAGAAACTACTTTAGCTTCGCGCCCACGCTCCTAGGAGTAGATGACTGGCGCTCAATAAGGGAGGAACTCGGAGCAGCAGTGTACTGCGCCGAACCACCAATGAGCCGATCATACAAACTCTCAGACCACTGCAAAATATTCCAAGCAGAGATATTCGCAATAAGGAAAGCAGCAGAAGCAGTCCTAAAAACAAATACAACACATGAAAAAGTCAACATATTCGTAGACAGTCAGGCGACTATCAAAGCCTTGCAGGCACACCACATAAGCTCTCGGAATGTCCTGGCGAGCTGTGAAACACTATATGTACTAAGCACTTCTAAAAAGGTGCGCATCTACTGGATTTCAAGCCATCGGGGCTTCGAAGTTAATGAGCTGGCAGATACTCTAGCCAAGCAAGGCGCAATGGGACTCAACAGTCACACTGCGGAAGTCCCAAATCTCCCTGCGCACGCTACATTCCTATATGAAAACAAGTAGAAACGTTGCAGTCGGACGCACCCGACTGCGGTATACTCGATACCAGTAGTAAAACAGATTAAAAGAGAGCTGATTGCAATGGTGTGTGGATACGGCAGGGGTGTAGGCTGCCTCAAAGATTGTCTGGTGCAGATGGGGATGCCAAAAATCTATCTTTCTCCCAAATTTGGTGACTCTATCTCAAAAATAGTAAAATTTGTGGGAAGGGGGTCTGTGCTTGGTAAGAGGGGGGCGTGGCATCCAATCTTTTGCTGTAGATCTATTTATGATGTCAATTGCTATCCTCAAAGTTAGTAGGATATGGTAGAAGGGGGCTAGGTGCTGGGGGCTGGTGTGGGGGGGCGTGGCGTCCAAAGTTTTGCTGCAGATCTGATTGTGATGTTAATTGCTATCCTCATACCGAATTTGGTGACTCTAGCTCAAAGTTAGTAGATTATGGTGGAAGGGGGGCTAAGGGCTGGCATGGGGGGGGCGTAGCGTCCAAAGTTTTGCTGCAGATCTATTTATGATGTTAATTGCTATCCTCATACCAAATTTGGTGACTCTAGCTCAAAGTAAGTAGAATATGGTGGAAGGGTGGCTGGGGGCGGTATGGGTGGGGGCGCCATCCAAAATTTTTGGGTTTCTTCACTTCCAATCTTGGCACCAAATTTGGCGGCTCTAGCTCAAAAGCTGTGGAAAATATAGGCACTTTTGATTTCAAAATGCAAGGGGCTAGGGAACGGGGGGGCGTGGCTCCAACTTTTTGATGCAGTTTTTTGGGGATCGTTAACAGCTATCTTCCTACCAAATTTGGTGATTCTAGCTTTAACTCTTTGGAAAATACACGCATTCCCGTTTTTAGTGAAGCATTGGGGCGGTTTGGGGCAGCTTGGGCAGTATGGATTGGCGTGGCATCCAAAGTTTTTATGCATGTTTTGGAGGTTGTAATCATCTATCTTTGCACAAAATTTGGTGGTTCTAGCTTAAAAACTGTAATAGATATAAGCATTTCTGTTTTTCAGCTGCGAGGGGGCTGGGGGCAGAATGGGTAGGTGGGGCCCCAAAACTTTGATGCAGTTTTCGGGGGGTCGTTTCCAGTTATCTACCTACCAAATTTTGAGACTCTAGCTCAAACACTTTCGAAGATACACGCACTACCGTTTTTAGCGAAGCGTTGGGGTGGTTGAGGGCGGATATGGCAGTATAGCTGGGCGTGGCATCCAAAGTTTTTATGAATTTGGTTGGGGATCGTCAACTTCTATCTTGGAACCAAATTTGATGACTCTAGCTCAAAAACTGTAGAAGATATGGGCATTCTTGGGGTTAAACTGCGGGGGGGGGGGGGGGCTGGGGCGGTATGGGTGGGCGTGGCTACAAAATTTTTGATGCAGTTTTTTGGGGGTTGGTAGTAGCTATTTTCTCCCCAAATTTGGTAGTTCTAGCTGTAAGGGCTTGCGAAATAGCTGGATCTATCGATTTTGCGTTATCGAGTTTATCGATTTGCCAGCCCCCTAGTTATCGTAGAGCTCCAATCTTGACACTTTAATTTACTATGCCATAGATAAAGAGATTTGCAAAGTTTGAAGTCTCTAACTTGAAGGGTGTGGAAAAAAGTTGCGTTCATACAGACGGACAGACGGACAGACGGACAGACACCATGACGGACATTGCACAAACCCAATGTACTCTTTACCTTCGGTATCGAGTATAAAAAAGGCTCGGGATATAGCAGCACTGAGCACCCTAATTGCAAAATGTCTAAGGGCCGGTTTCTCAATGTCCGGTTAGCGTAACTATCCCAAGTTTAGTCGAAATTGAGTTTCTCAATGTTCGTTTAGGGCTTAGCGTGCGATAAACTTAACCGATGCCTGAGTGCCGGCTAACATTTATCGTTCGTTAAAGGGCCGATATAAATATCGCTAAAACCATCGTTAGGCAAACAACTGGCTCAAGCCGTCACTTGCATTGTATATGTTTTATTATTATACAAAATATTTTGGTTTGACTTCACAAGAACATTAACTGCATGCTTCTCAGCAACCGAAACGTTTTTCTTACGTTGGCGCTTATATATTTTAGCCGCGCTCAATAAAATTAATGTTTTAAGCATTTGTTTCGAAATTGGCGGTCACAAAACAAAAAATATACCACACCAAACAGGTGATTTCCTCGTAATTAGTTGGCAGCACCATTAGAGCGATAGTATCTGAACGAATGAGGTTAACTTTGCATTGAGAAAACCAAACTGATTTAGCACGAGCATTAAAGTTATGCCGAGATTAATTAATTGGCACTTTAACTGGACATTGAGAAACCGGCCCTAAATAATGTGGATAACAACGACGAAAAACTGATGCAATATATGCTAAAACTAAAAAGGCATGACTGCCGAAGGCTTGTGGGTCTATTGACAGGCCACTGTCTAGTTGCAGTACACGCGAAAAGATTAGCCATAACAGACAACGACGAATGCAGGAAATGCAAGAATACAGGTGTGAAGGAAACGCTAGAGCACCTCCTATGCATCTGCCACGCACTGGCAGCACAAGGACTACGCCACTTCCCGGTTCCCTTTCTTCAGCTTCACTCGAAAAAGCCAGCAAGCAGGAACAAAAATGCTTCTAGCGTTTGCACGAAGCACACCCACTCCACAGGACCTCACACTGAGATAGTCCCAACCATCTCCAACCACCGACTCCACTAAGGACCCTTTGCGGTCTGTGTGTGACACTCCCCTGGGTGGGTCAGTCGGTCTAACCTAACCTAACCTAACTTTAATGAATATCCCTGTACATACTACCAATATTAGTCAAAAACTCAAAATTATAATATTGAAACAAGTAATATTTTTCATTAATAATAGTAATGGTAGTTTATTTAATTAGTTTTAATTTTTTTAACGTTTTGCTATTCAGTTGCACATCACTATAATACCCTTGCGAGTTTGACTGCATCAAGCAGATTAAGGCAAAAGTTGTGAGCACAACAAGAGAAATTAAGTGCATTGATGAGAGAATAGATGCTCGCCATGCTAAGCGAACTTCATCTCCGAGCGTCAACTAACTGCAGGTTGTGGCTTCTGGCAACTGTGGAAAAGCTCTACACTCCCCCTTCACTAAGGGTATGCCTAGCTTCTGATAGCTTTGTGCGTTTGAATGTTGGCGGCCTAAGGTTCAAGAGTTGCTACTTAACGCCAAGTCTTACGCTCGAAGCGTTCGAGGCGGTGATTTTGAAACTTGTAGAAGACGTAAGGGGCCGTAGCAATGTCATAGTTGCTGGTGACTTAAACGCGTGGGACAGTGCTGGGTCAATCAGCGACTTAACCTACGTCAGTAGTGCACTCGTACCTACGGCCCAGTGGCGTACATGCGACATATGCTTAACTGGAAGCGACCATAAGGCCATAATTTTCACAGTAGGGGAAACTTTGCGGCCGCCGGCAAGGTTCCCTATGGAGAAGAATACCGCGTTGAGTCCCTGAGTATAGCCCCCTTTGTCAAAGCCATCTCATGTATGGCAGCTGGTTGACCGGCGCTGATTATGATGGAACAGGTAGCTGAGCAATTGGACACTGCTTGCCCTGTGGAGGCTAGGCGTGTATTCCTGAAAGCGATAAGGCCCTACCTGCGAGCAGCGCAAAGAGACTCGAGCAACACGTGCATTGCACTTGGAGTATAAGTCGGCACGGACAGCACTAAAATACAAAATCAGGACCAGTGCTTTCTCAAGCTTTGCGATTCTGCGGACAAGGATCCCTGAGGCCGAGCCTACAGGATGGTGGTCAAGCGCATTTGCAGAGGAAGGAGTGAAGCGCCTACCGAGTGCGCTCGAGTGAGACATATAGTGCAAACTCGTTTTCCTCAGAGAGTTAGTCCACTACCACCGCTTAATGGACCGTCCACGGATGAGGGCTTCGCTCCGGTCACGATGGAGGAGCTGAAGAGCGCAGCACGCAAGCCAGATGGTGTGCCGAAACGTTGCCTCAAAATAGCAATCGACTTGCAGCCTGGTCTGTTTGCAGATTTATACTCTAAGTGCCTTCGCGAAGGTACTTTCCTGGACAGGTGGAAGATACAGAAATTGGTGCTCTTAATAAAGCCCGACAAGCCCCCCGATGACCCATCGGCATACAGGCCTATATGCCTCATCGATAACAGTGGCAATACTCTGCAGATGCTGATCTGTGCCAGGCGGATCGACGGCACCCGCTGGCGTTTCGGCAGCAAGCACTACTGTCTTTTCGTACCTATCGAAGTGAAAATGCATTCATCACCGCCAACTGGAGCTGCATCCTGGATGCCGTGCTGCTTCTTCAGGTACCAGATTATCTAGTGGCGATTGTGAGGAGCTATTTTGATATCCGAATCCTTTGGTATCAAACGGACGAAGTCGAAAAGAATAAGCTATCTCTGCAGGAGTACCTCATGGATCTGTTTTAGGTCCTCTCTTGTGGAAAATCATGTATGATGGCTTACTAAGAGTTCAGCTACCAGCTGGTCGTTGTTGTTGTTGTAGCTGTGGTTGCTGCTGCCTACTCTAGTCTCCTGCTCGCGGGTATTTTTCACTGCGTCCCGGTTTCTAAGTCCGCGCAAAACTGATTTTGCTAAATCATTCCCTTCTGCCGGCCAGCTTGTATTCCTCTTCTTTCTATTATCCGGCTTTTATCCGCGTAGGGCGAGCTTTTGTGTTTGCGCGCGCGCAACGAACAGCTTTTGCTCGTTCGTGCGTTGATCGGGAGCAAAGCTTTTGCGTGCAAGCCAGCTTCCGAGAGTGAGCTGCGCACTGTGCCAGTTGTTGTTACATGAAATGTGGATAGGGATGACGTCACGGACGAAACATAACAGATGTGCGGTAGTTTTGCTACCTCACAACACCAAAAACAATACGCCCTAGGCGCATTTCTGGACATCTCAGGCGCATTTAACAATGTGTCAACGGAAGCAATAATGCACAGCCTAAGAGCTGTGACCCAAACAGAAGCAGTAAACTCCTAGGCCCAGAACTACTGGGAAGCAGGAGAATACTAGCGGAATGGGGAACCACTGCTGCAACACGGAAAGCAAAATGTGGCACCCCCCAAGGAGGAGTGCTTTCACCCCTGCTGTGGAACTTGGTAGTAAACGACCTACTACGGAAATACAAACGAAAAGCACCGAAGATAACCGCTTATGCAGACAAAATAAGCGTAATAATCACGGGCAGGTGCCCATCGACAATCAGCTCAGTCATGGACCGCACACTCAAAGAGATACTAGCTTGGGCCATGGGAGCCGGTTTAAGTATAAGGTACCGCACTGGACTCCACACAAAATAAACAATAAGACGCTGATACCGAAAGGAAGTATCAAGTACCTAGGGATAGTCTTGGATAGCAAGTTGACCTGGAAGCTCAATGTGGAAGAAAGGGTGAAGAAGGCCACCAATGCACTTTATACATCGCAAAAGATGTTGGGTCGCACTTGGGGACTCTCACCAAGAATGACACACTGGATTCTAATCTCAATTGTGCGCCCCATACTGCTCTATGGAATACTGGTATGGTGGAAAGCCACAGAGAAGTCCACATACCTAAAACGAATGGAAAAAACCCAGCGAACTGCACTTACGTGCATCGCAGGGGCGCTGAGGAGCACACCAACAAAATCACTACAGACCATCCTCAACGTCTACCCCATGGACATACAGGCACGCCTAACAGCAAAAAAGACTGTAGTACGTCTTTAAGCGATAGGCAACATGACGGTAAACAACTACGGGCATAGTACTATTTTGAAGGAGACCATAGTCGAAACAGACTATATGACCCCAAGAAACTACTTTAGCTTCGCGCCCACGCTCCTAGGAGTAGATGACTGGCGCTCAATAAGGGAGGAACTCGGAGCAGCAGTGTACTGCGCCGAACCACCAATGAGCCGATCATACAAACTCTCAGACCACTGCAAAATATTCGAAGCAGAGATATTCGCAATAAGGAAAGCAGCAGAAGCAGTCCTAAAAACAAATACAACACATGAAAAAGTCAACATATTCGTAGACAGTCAGGCGACTATCAAAGCCTTGCAGGCACACCACATAAGCTCTCGGAATGTCCTGGCGAGCTGTGAAACACTATATGTACTAAGCACTTCTAAAAAGGTGCGCATCTACTGGATTTCAAGCCATCGGGGCTTCGAAGTTAATGAGCTGGCAGATACTCTAGCCAAGCAAGGCGCAATGGGACTCAACAGTCACACTGCGGAAGTCCCAAATCTCCCTGCGCACGCTACATTCCTATATGAAAACAAGTAGAAACGTTGCAGTCGGACGCACCCGACTGCGGTATACTCGATACCAGTAGTAAAACAGATTAAAAGAGAGCTGATTGCAATGGTGTGTGGATACGGCAGGGGTGTAGGCTGCCTCAAAGATTGTCTGGTGCAGATGGGGATGCCAAAAATCTATCTTTCTCCCAAATTTGGTGACTCTATCTCAAAAATAGTAAAATTTGTGGGAAGGGGGTCTGTGCTTGGTAAGAGGGGGGCGTGGCATCCAATCTTTTGCTGTAGATCTATTTATGATGTCAATTGCTATCCTCAAAGTTAGTAGGATATGGTAGAAGGGGGCTAGGTGCTGGGGGCTGGTGTGGGGGGGCGTGGCGTCCAAAGTTTTGCTGCAGATCTGATTGTGATGTTAATTGCTATCCTCATACCGAATTTGGTGACTCTAGCTCAAAGTTAGTAGAATATGGTGGAAGGGGGGCTAAGGGCTGGCATGGGGGGGGCGTAGCGTCCAAAGTTTTGCTGCAGATCTATTTATGATGTTAATTGCTATCCTCATACCAAATTTGGTGACTCTAGCTCAAAGTAAGTAGAATATGGTGGAAGGGTGGCTGGGGGCGGTATGGGTGGGGGCGCCATCCAAAATTTTTGGGTTTCTTCACTTCCAATCTTGGCACCAAATTTGGCGGCTCTAGCTCAAAAGCTGTGGAAAATATAGGCACTTTTGATTTCAAAATGCAAGGGGCTAGGGAACGGGGGGGCGTGGCTCCAACTTTTTGATGCAGTTTTTTGGGGATCGTTAACAGCTATCTTCCTACCAAATTTGGTGATTCTAGCTTTAACTCTTTGGAAAATACACGCATTCCCGTTTTTAGTGAAGCATTGGGGCGGTTTGGGGCAGCTTGGGCAGTATGGATTGGCGTGGCATCCAAAGTTTTTATGCATGTTTTGGAGGTTGTAATCATCTATCTTTGCACAAAATTTGGTGGTTCTAGCTTAAAAACTGTAATAGATATAAGCATTTCTGTTTTTAAGCTGCGAGGGGGCTGGGGGCAGAAT
Source organism: Scaptomyza polygonia (assembly GCA_035044585.1). Classification (NCBI taxonomy): domain Eukaryota; kingdom Metazoa; phylum Arthropoda; class Insecta; order Diptera; family Drosophilidae; genus Scaptomyza; species Scaptomyza polygonia. The sequence continues at coordinate 58,520 of JAWNNU010000687.1, read as the reverse complement.
GGGTAGGTGGGGCCCCAAAACTTTGATGCAGTTTTTGGGGGGTCGTTTCCAGTTATCTACCTACCAAATTTTGAGACTCTAGCTCAAACACTTTCGAAGATACACGCACTACCGTTTTTAGCGAAGCGTTGGGGTGGTTGAGGGCGGATATGGCAGTATAGCTGGGCGTGGCATCCAAAGTTTTTATGAATTTGGTTGGGGATCGTCAACTTCTATCTTGGAACCAAATTTGATGACTCTAGCTCAAAAACTGTAGAAGATATGGGCATTCTTGGGGTTAAACTGCGGGGGGGGGGGGGGGGGGGCTGGGGCGGTATGGGTGGGCGTGGCTACAAAATTTTTGATGCAGTTTTTTGGGGGTTGGTAGTAGCTATTTTCTCCCCAAATTTGGTAGTTCTAGCTGTAAGGGCTTGCGAAATAGCTGGATCTATCGATTTTGCGTTATCGAGTTTATCGATTTGCCAGCCCCCTAGTTATCGTAGAGCTCCAATCTTGACACTTTAATTTACTATGCCATAGATAAAGAGATTTGCAAAGTTTGAAGTCTCTAACTTGAAGGGTGTGGAAAAAAGTTGCGTTCATACAGACGGACAGACGGACAGACGGACAGACACCATGACGGACATTGCACAAACCCAATGTACTCTTTACCTTCGGTATCGAGTATAAAAAAGGCTCGGGATATAGCAGCACTGAGCACCCTAATTGCAAAATGTCTAAGGGCCGGTTTCTCAATGTCCGGTTAGCGTAACTATCCCAAGTTTAGTCGAAATTGAGTTTCTCAATGTTCGTTTAGGGCTTAGCGTGCGATAAACTTAACCGATGCCTGAGTGCCGGCTAACATTTATCGTTCGTTAAAGGGCCGATATAAATATCGCTAAAACCATCGTTAGGCAAACAACTGGCTCAAGCCGTCACTTGCATTGTATATGTTTTATTATTATACAAAATATTTTGGTTTGACTTCACAAGAACATTAACTGCATGCTTCTCAGCAACCGAAACGTTTTTCTTACGTTGGCGCTTATATATTTTAGCCGCGCTCAATAAAATTAATGTTTTAAGCATTTGTTTCGAAATTGGCGGTCACAAAACAAAAAATATACCACACCAAACAGGTGATTTCCTCGTAATTAGTTGGCAGCACCATTAGAGCGATAGTATCTGAACGAATGAGGTTAACTTTGCATTGAGAAAACCAAACTGATTTAGCACGAGCATTAAAGTTATGCCGAGATTAATTAATTGGCACTTTAACTGGACATTGAGAAACCGGCCCTAAATAATGTGGATAACAACGACGAAAAACTGATGCAATATATGCTAAAACTAAAAAGGCATGACTGCCGAAGGCTTGTGGGTCTATTGACAGGCCACTGTCTAGTTGCAGTACACGCGAAAAGATTAGCCATAACAGACAACGACGAATGCAGGAAATGCAAGAATACAGGTGTGAAGGAAACGCTAGAGCACCTCCTATGCATCTGCCACGCACTGGCAGCACAAGGACTACGCCACTTCCCGGTTCCCTTTCTTCAGCTTCACTCGAAAAAGCCAGCAAGCAGGAACAAAAATGCTTCTAGCGTTTGCACGAAGCACACCCACTCCACAGGACCTCACACTGAGATAGTCCCAACCATCTCCAACCACCGACTCCACTAAGGACCCTTTGCGGTCTGTGTGTGACACTCCCCTGGGTGGGTCAGTCGGTCTAACCTAACCTAACCTAACTTTAATGAATATCCCTGTACATACTACCAATATTAGTCAAAAACTCAAAATTATAATATTGAAACAAGTAATATTTTTCATTAATAATAGTAATGGTAGTTTATTTAATTAGTTTTAATTTTTTTAACGTTTTGCTATTCAGTTGCACATCACTATAATACCCTTGCGAGTTTGACTGCATCAAGCAGATTAAGGCAAAAGTTGTGAGCACAACAAGAGAAATTAAGTGCATTGATGAGAGAATAGATGCTCGCCATGCTAAGCGAACTTCATCTCCGAGCGTCAACTAACTGCAGGTTGTGGCTTCTGGCAACTGTGGAAAAGCTCTACACTCCCCCTTCACTAAGGGTATGCCTAGCTTCTGATAGCTTTGTGCGTTTGAATGTTGGCGGCCTAAGGTTCAAGAGTTGCTACTTAACGCCAAGTCTTACGCTCGAAGCGTTCGAGGCGGTGATTTTGAAACTTGTAGAAGACGTAAGGGGCCGTAGCAATGTCATAGTTGCTGGTGACTTAAACGCGTGGGACAGTGCTGGGTCAATCAGCGACTTAACCTACGTCAGTAGTGCACTCGTACCTACGGCCCAGTGGCGTACATGCGACATATGCTTAACTGGAAGCGACCATAAGGCCATAATTTTCACAGTAGGGGAAACTTTGCGGCCGCCGGCAAGGTTCCCTATGGAGAAGAATACCGCGTTGAGTCCCTGAGTATAGCCACCTTTGTCAAAGCCATCTCATGTATGGCAGCTGGTTGACCGGCGCTGATTATGATGGAACAGGTAGCTGAGCAATTGGACACTGCTTGCCCTGTGGAGGCTAGGCGTGTATTCCTGAAAGCGATAAGGCCCTACCTGCGAGCAGCGCAAAGAGACTCGAGCAACACGTGCATTGCACTTGGAGTATAAGTCGGCACGGACAGCACTAAAATACAAAATCAGGACCAGTGCTTTCTCAAGCTTTGCGATTCTGCGGACAAGGATCCCTGAGGCCGAGCCTACAGGATGGTGGTCAAGCGCATTTGCAGAGGAAAGAGTGAAGCGCCTACCGAGTGCGCTCGAGTGAGACATATAGTGCAAACTCGTTTTCCTCAGAGAGTTAGTCCACTACCACCGCTTAATGGACCGTCCACGGATGAGGGCTTCGCTCCGGTCACGATGGAGGAGCTGAAGAGTGCAGCACGCAAGCCAGATGGTGTGCCGAAACGTTGCCTCAAAATAGCAATCGACTTGCAGCCTGGTCTGTTTGCAGATTTATACTCTAAGTGCCTTCGCGAAGGTACTTTCCTGGACAGGTGGAAGATACAGAAATTGGTGCTCTTAATAAAGCCCGACAAGCCCCCCGATGACCCATCGGCATACAGGCCTATATGCCTCATCGATAACAGTGGCAATACTCTGCAGATGCTGATCTGTGCCAGGCGGATCGACGGCACCCGCTGGCGTTTCGGCAGCAAGCACTACTGTCTTTTCGTACCTATCGAAGTGAAAATGCATTCATCACCGCCAACTGGAGCTGCATCCTGGATGCCGTGCTGCTTCTTCAGGTACCAGATTATCTAGTGGCGATTGTGAGGAGCTATTTTGATATCCGAATCCTTTGGTATCAAACGGACGATGTCGAAAAGAATAAGCTATCTCTGCAGGAGTACCTCATGGATCTGTTTTAGGTCCTCTCTTGTGGAAAATCATGTATGATGGCTTACTAAGAGTTCAGCTACCAGCTGGGGCAACCACAGATGGATACCGAGACGAAGTAGCCTTGGACCTTTTGGCTTAGAATTCACGGCGAAATGCAGAGCTCTGCAATTGTTGCATGGACGCCGTGACTCAATGGTTGTCATCCATGGGTCTACAGTTGGCTGCTCATAAGACAGAGGCTGTCCTAATCAGCAGCAAAAAACGGTGGAGTACGTGGAGTACACGATGGATGGCGTCACGATTAGGTCTAAAGAATCGATACGCTACCTCGGCGTGGTCATCGACAGGCGCTTCTGCTTCGGAGAGCATTTTGCGTATGTCCAATGGATGGCGGCGGTTGCTGGGCGCGCATTAGCAAGGATGATGACAAACGTCATGTCCGAAGCAGCATACGAGGTTGCTGCTAATGCATGTGATGAAATCGATCATCGTGTACGCAGCACTAATCTGTGTCGGCGCTTCGTCGGTGGCCTGCCGAATGAGGGGCATAGAGTCATCTATCGGCTCTCGGCCCAGCGTGCATGTTGTACTTTCTGCACAGTGTCCTCGGAGGCAGCGTTTGTGATTGGTGGGATGACCCCAATCCGCATCTCAGCCTTGGATGCAGTGGCAGTCCTGGAAGTTGCTCCGTTGGAGGAGAGAGCCGTTCGGGCGGCTGACCGCGAGCGGAGCATTGAGGCCTGACAGCAGCAGTGGGACTCTTCCAACAAAAGGTGATGGACGTATCTTCTTATTGCATGTATACATCGATGATTGGAGAGAAAGTGCGGATGGTTACTTACGAAGCCGTTACCAGCTCTCACGCGGATCGCTGGTGTTTTGGGAACGTCAGTTGGACTTTAACGACTGCAGGAGACGCCTCCAGAAGCTGATTCAAGACAGCAAGTGCTAATGCTTCCTGGTCCTTTGCGACACAGTGGAAAACGACCCGTGGGGTAATGTCTATAAGTTGGTAGTGAAACGGTTCATCACCTCTTCTCGTTGCCACCCCATGGATAAAGAACCACTGAAAAAGATTACTGGGCATCTCTTTCCCAGTATGCCGGAGGATTTAGGCCAGCCCCTACCGGTTCCAAGCATGCCCTCCGTAAGTGAGCCCATCACACTGGATGAGATTCGCCAAGCTGCATCCAGTATCTGGAGGCTTGCCGCAAGGGTCGGTATTGGGGCCTCAACTGTGGAACGTTATGTATGACGAAGTTTATCGGTGCCCGACGTAGGGCACCTTGTAGAATTGGTTGTTGTGGTTGTTGCCAAGGAGCTCAAGGCGGTGGAGGAAAATTAAGACCTAGCCATAGCAAAAGTCATAAAGTGGCTCTCTTCTGTAGGGCTGCAGGTAGCACCCAAAAAAACAGAAGCAGTTCTCATCAGCAGCCGAAAAGCAGTGGTGACAGCTTCCATCATCGTGGTTGACACCTCAGTCTGGTCAAAGAGGGCAATCAAATTCCAGGGCGTTATGCTGCATACCAGGCTATGCTTCAAGGAGCACATGGAGTACGCGAGCACGAAGGCCGCCATTACAAATCGGGCAATCTCGCGAATCATGCCAAAAACGCGAGGCCCGAAAAAACGAAGGAGACTCCTCTTATTCAGCGTCATAAGAGCGACGATGCTGTATGCGGCACCACTATGGCAACCAGGTTGCCGTTTGATAGTTACTCACGCGGATTGAGAGCTACCCACCGCCTTGGAGCGATCAGGGTTTGTAGCGGCTTCAGATCCATCTCGGATGTTGCATGTCTGGTAGCTGGAGTAGTAGTGGCGAGTTGGCCAGGGAAATCACTGAGATTTACAAGAGAACGCATGGAAGGAAACTCTCAGCTCCCCAAAAACAGGCAGTGCGCACTGCGGCCAAAACGCGTACCTTGGAGAACTGGCAGAGGCAATGGGGTGAGTCAAGCAAAGGGCACTGGACACATCGCCACATTCCGAGCATTCCATCGTGGCAAAACAGGCGGCATGGTGAGCTGAATTTCTACACCACCCAACTTTTAAGTGGTCATGGCTGCTTCCGCCAATTACTGCACCGAATTGGGCATGAAAGTGCCCCGTGCTGCACTTTTTGTGGAAAATTGTGTGTCGAGAATGCTGAACACGTCTTGCTTCACTGCGGACGCTTCTCCGGGCTTCGGGAAGATCTGGAAAGTTCTTGCAGCTGTAAGATCGAGGTGAACAGCCTCGTGCCATTGATTGTGCCCAACGGCGCTAAATGGGGTGGAATTGGTGGGCGTGGCTCCAAAATTTGATGCAGTCTTTTTGGGGTCGTTAACTGTTGTCTTCCTACCAAATTTGGTGATTCTAGCTCAAAAAGATTATAATATACACGCATTACCGTTTTTAGCAAAGCGTTGGGGCGGTTGGGGGCGGCTAGGGCAGTATTGATACTGTGGCATCCAAAATTATTTTTCGTTTATTTAGGGGTTGTCAACACCTATCTAGGCATTAAATTTTGTGGCTCTAGCTTAAAAACTGTAGAAGATATAAGCATTTCTGTTTTTAAACTGCGGGGCGGCTGGGGGCTGAATAAAAGGGCGTGGCTCAAAAATTTTTATGCTACTTTTTGGGGGTCGTTACGTGTTATCTTCCTACCAAATTTGGACTCTTGATAAAACACTTAGAAGATACGAGCAGTACCCTATTAAGCGAAGCTTTGGGGCGGTTTGATGGAAATAGGGCAGTTTGGATAGGCGTGGCATCCAAAGTTTTTATGAATTTGGTTGAGTGTCGTCAACAACTATCTTGGCAACAAATTTGGTGGCTCTAGCTCAAAAACTGTAGAAAATATAGGCATTTTCGGTTTTAAACTGGGGGCTGGGGGCGGAATAGGTGGGCGTGGCTCAAAAATTTTTGATGCAGTTTTTTGGGGGTTGTTAGTATGGATGTTAGTGGATCTATTGATTTTGCGTTATAGAGTTTATCGATTTGCCAGTCATCTAGTTATCGTAGAACTCCATTTTTGACAAAAACATTTATACTAATAGTAGAGTTCCGGCTTTCGAACACTTTGATTTGTGTCAGCTGGAGCGGAAACTCCAAGTTCGTAAAATCTAATGTAAGTTTATCACTCACATTGATTTTTGAGCTATTAATATTGACATCATAATTCATACATCTGTCAGAATGGTTGGTATTGAGTGGGGCTTTCAGGGCTGATATTAAAGCCCATTTAAAACAAAACTCATCCTCGTTGCTCACGTTTATAATCGCCTTTTTAGTCTTCAACACCTTAGGAGTTTTAATATAACTTGAAACTTTAAGTGGAGTGTATTTATTTAGATTACATTCCAATCTAATAATCTGTGACATTGTCCATCCGCTGTCCCTTTCCTGGAACTCATCCATTTTTTGTCGAATGAGTTCGGCATGCAGATTATAGAGCTCTTCTATATTACATCCAAATGTAAGAACACACATAGGAGTTTGGTGTGACTTTATTTGCATTACCATTTCGTCTTGATGGAATTTGATGTATTCGGCAAATAGCTCAAAGTTTATCTTACACGATGTGTGTAAAGATAAAACATTAGCTATTATTGGAATAAGCTCCGATGAGGCGTCAGTGAGGAATTCTTGAGGATCAAGAATTTTCTCACGCCTTTTATCAAACGATAACGTAAGAATGCGGTTTTTAAATCCACCTGAAATCTGCTTAACAGCACTATTCACAGGTATAAAAACACGCATTTTGTGGGTATTGGATCTTAAATCTCCATTCCACTTTGAAAATAGTACAAAAATCTTACATGCGTTACACCACGTAGAATGGGAGGTGATGGCGATGGGTGTTTTTGTGGAGGTGGTGGCGATAGTGTTGAGGTAGGCTGTGTTGATTATGGTAGGAGTGGTCACCGTAGATGAGTTGGTGGAGGTGGCGGCGATGGTGTTGAGTTGGGCTGTGTTTTTCATAGTAGGGGTGGCGGAAGTGTTTGAATAACACTCGGCTAGAGCGTTTAGGCAGGCCGTACTGCATATTACTTTTTTTGTAGTTCCTGGAGTGTTGGGAGATGTATCTGTAATGAAACACTCTGCTAATGCGTTAAGGGAGGCAGTGGTGTAAACAATTTTCTTAATCGTGTTCGAAGACATTTTGATGTGAATTAATTTTTAATATTTATAAACAAACGTTTGAAAACACGGAGGATATAATTTTACAAGATACTCTTGAAAACTTCTAGAGCTAATGATCGTTTATTTAACCAAAACTATCTCTTATATTGATTTTGAAGTCAATACAGGATATAAGATTTTCCTAGCAATTGACTAATAGTTAAAACAGAAATAAACAAACAAAGGTTAGAAACGTACGCACTAAAAAAGTTGAGTATATGTAAGAAAGAGATGGCGCTAAAAATTTAAATGCTACGGCTACAGGATTGGTTGAGAGTATTCATCTTATGGATAAAGGGGACCAATCAATTAGCACCCCCACCTGCTTTTCATAGACGATCGTGTACAGAATAACACGATTGGACTTGTCTTAACTAACATACGGAGGATCACTATCCCCCTCTAACACTTTCCCCCCTCTAACACTTTCTCTCTTTAACACTTTCTCCCTCTAACACTTTCAAATCTTTGTCTACAAGTATCAATACTCTTGTTAAGAATCTATGTATTGACCTTGTTGCTGCTGCTGCGAAAGAAAATTCCCATACTTTGCTCACTGACCCTTACGATCACGAAATTCGTTGTTTATGGCTTGCTTGCGGGTGTGCAAAACAACGCACATCAAACAGGCACTCACTAGACTCTATGCTTGTATTCTTTGTTCACTGATTCTTACTATCATAAAAAATTCGTTTTTTATTGCATGCAGGTGTGCAAGGTAACGCATATTAAACAGGCACACAATTGTCTCTAACAATTCTTAGTAAAATAGCCAAAACAGATCCTTTGAGCACCGATTCTCACAAATCCTGGTGTGCTTGTTGCTGCTATTGTTAATAACAATGCGCGATAGGAATGTTCTCTCCTTTGACTATGATGTACTAACCAACCTTGACTGTGTTTTGATTTGTGACTGACAAAATTATCAATCCTTTGTTCTCAACCCTCCTTTGACTTTAATGCACCTACAGGTGTCTATCTGAACGCTGTAAGATTTTGATCTGACAAAATTATCAATCCTTTGTTCTCAACCCTCCTCTGACTTTGATACACTTGCCGGTTCTACGCCAATCAGCCCCTTATTTGACTTTGATGCACTCACAGGTGTCCACGCTTGATCTGATGAAATTCTCAATCCTTTGTTCTCCACCCCTGGTATCAGCGGGGGGTAATAAAAGGGTCGAAAAAAAATCAGCGGGGGTAATTAACCTGCCAAAATTAATGGGGGGTTTGATTGGTGTAGATCCGGCAATTCCCTACTACTACCCCCGCCTATAGTTGTTAACACATCAATAATAATAAGTTAAACTTGTACAGATGCGATTGCACCTACCGTAAGGGGGGTGGTGTTCTCATTCCTGTTGACTCTTGTTTTTCCCTGAACAGATTTATTCTCGTTATCTAAGCGACACAGAGTTTTTATGTGCAAAACAATTATTTAGCGGCCGTTCACAGTATTACCTGTTGTTATATTCTCCCCACAATAAATATGCCCGTGCAAAAATATCATATAAACTATCGTGAGTTAAACTATCAATAATTCGTCTTTACGGTGGCAGCCCTGATTTTCGCATCTTGTGAACAGTTACTGTGAATTAAGTTAATTTAATTTAATTTAAATGAATATTGAACAATGCCGCCTGTAAAAAGAAACGTAGCTTCGATGCGTAACAGATTTGATTTGATTTATTTGTTGCTTATTAATCCTAGTGCTACAAGTAGACATACTTATGAATTAATGCACTAGTCACATTTGAAAATTACTCTTTAAGATAACAAAAGTTAAAAATACTTATATACTAAACATTATATACTAAACATTTGATTAGAAATTTGCAATTAAAGGTCCGTATCCAGCACACCAAAAAATTCCTGTCAGGAATTTGTGATATATTTTGGAAGCGTGGGCACAGGAATTTATAGTGTGACCATAGTCCACTAATTTGAGGTAAAAATATGTCATTTTGTCTTTTATACTTTAGGAGATACATTGTCACACTGAGGCATCAAATTGAAAAAGTAAACAAACCAGCAAACAGTAAATTAATAAGGGAAACATGACTAGTGCGAATTTGTTAATTCCTTTGTTGGCAGCATATGTTGTTGCAAGGACGAGCGAGGAAGAGGAGCGTAAAATCCGCAAACCTATGCCTATGTTTTCCCATGCCTTTCTCACTGCAATATAATCAAAATGTTTTCTGTCGGCCAATCTCCATAGGCATGGTCGCGACTCTATACTTTTGATAAGCTTTATCTTTTCTTCGTGTGAAAAGTTTTCAACACGCTTTTTAGTTTTCTTTTCCATTTTCCTGCTTGCTGGGCACAGGAAGATATACGATTTGGTATTTCCTGCGCCCAGCGCCAGTGTGTACATATTGTATCAACTCGATACTATCGATAAGCACTTTAGTATTTTTGCTACGTAGCTGGATACCCAGAAAATACGCAGCCAAAAAAAAACAATTCCTGCTACGACGATTTTGTATGGAAAAGTGTTTTTTTCGCTGTACTGGATACCCGGCTTTAAATTAACTGTGCCATAGATAAAGACATTTGCACAGTTTCAAGTCTCTAGCTTGAAGGGTGTGGAAAAAAAGTTGCGTTCATACACAAGGACAGACGGATGGACGGACAGAAGGACAGACACCATGACGGACATTGCACAAACCCGAAATACTCTTTACCTTCGGTATCGAGAATGAAAAAAAAAAACAAACACACACACACACACTTACAGACTTAAATTGAGATGATTTTGCACGAATCAGTTAAGAATTTGGTGCGAAAACGATTGGGACGCGATTAAGGACAGCAACTGCAGCACGCAGCAGCAACGGCAACAGCAACAACGAACACAACGCCCAGCGGCTACAGCGTGCAGCAGCAACGGCAACGGCAAGAGCAACAAACGCAAGGGCCCACACCCACGGCGCTCAGCCGCAGTTGGAGGAAGCAGCAGCCACAGGGCCTAGCAGCAATGGCATCAGCCGCAGTGTCAAGAAGCAGCAACGTCAGGCCAATCATGGTATTTGTATTTAAGCTTTGAGAAAGGCAGTGAAAAAGGACAGACTGTGACAGTGAGAGACAAAAGTGAGTGTATACCCACAGGGAACACACACATCCCAGCACGAACACACACCCACGCCGGTACGCACGCACACCGCGGCACTCACACCCACGCCGGTACGCACGCACACCGCGGCACTCACACCCACACATACAAGCCGTGTGGTGGGCGGCCGCACAGAATACCCACCACAGCATGCCATAGCTTGTCGTAAGAGGCGACTAAATGGCTCTAAGGCAATGTCCAGTAATGCCTTAGGTAGGACCACTGGAACACCATTTTGATTATACGAAACCCGGGCTGACGGTTAACAGTATTCTATCATCTGAGTAAGCGGAGTGAAATCTAGCCGAAATGACTGATAGGCTAATGCTGCTACTGCCTCCGTCCCGCTAAAACATAGCAAGTCTCCAGGATACGATCTCTGGTTTGTCGTCGTTAAGTTGACAGTACCGGTTCAGATGTAACATTCCTGATTAACGCGGATCTGGCTCTGAACGCCCGACCCCATGAAGGCGGGTGTCAACCCTAGCGTGGCCTCACTGCTTGCATAGATAACCACGGGATTCCCAACGCGACGGCACAACGACCAGAGACAACGGACCAGGAGTTGGGACCCATAAGCATGAACAATCTAATAACCCCCCAAATTGAAGGAGAGAGCGAGGCTTTTGCGATTCTTTCACAGAACCCCTGTGGCGGCTTCGCTAGAAGTAGCAAGGTGGCTAGGTCACCGACCACAATTTCGACACCAGCCGTTCTGAAGCTACACCAGGGCGCAGGTAAGCCAGAGGAGCAAGATAAAAGAACGGCGCTCAGCGATCTTGGAGAAGAAATTTCCAAGCTGGTTGAGATGTTGGAAGACGGTAAGAGGCGGTCGATTCACCAACCGATGCGTGATTCGATCGAGAGCATCAGGGCGCTATACGAGCTGGTAGCTATACAGCTACATGATAACAGGGCAAAGGCCGTGATACGGACAAACCAAGCTTCCCAGACGTCGCCAATCTTTGGAAAGACCATCGATGGAAAAAGGAAGCAGAATTCTGGAGTTTGCACACCCTCCACCAAGAGGAGTAAGGGAGTGGCTACCATGCAGGTTTCAACTGGCACCGTTGCGACGGAGGAACCGGGGACGGATAGAGTCAGGAAAGCTCCGCCACGCACAGAGGAAAATTGGACCACTGTACGGAAGAAGGAAAAGAGGGAGCGCAACCCAGGTAAGAGACGCATGGAGAAAAGCAGACCAGACGCCTTAATCATATCTGCAAAGGGAGAGGTAAGTTACTCAGAAATACTTCGGAAAGTCAAGACAGACGGAAAGCTAAGCGGTGTCGGCCAGGCTGTTTCAAAAATCAGGAGAACCCAGAAAGGGGAGCTCCTCATTCAGTTGAACAAATCTGGAGAGAGTACATCGGCGATAAGAAACCTTCTTGGGGACACCCTTGGGGAGCAAGCCGAAGTCCGCGCTCTCTCCCAGCGAGTCACCATCGAGTGCAGGGACCTGGACGAGATTACCACCAAGGAGGATTTATGCGAGGCCTTAAAAAAGCAACTGCTTTTAGAACCCATCCTGGTGGAAGATATTCATCTAAGAAAGGCTTACGGCTCGACGCAGACGGCTTCCATTAAGTTGCCAGCGGACGACGCCAAGAAGGCTCTCGACGCTGGAGTCGTGAAGGTCGGCTGGGCGGTTTCCAGAATAAGGGAATGGGTTACCGTTAAGTGCTGCTTTAAATGCATGGAGTTTGGCCACTTTGCAAGGGACTGCAAGAGTGCGGTGGACAGGTCTAAGCAATGCCATAGATGCGGGCAGGAAGACCACATTGCAAAGGACTGCACAGCGAAGCCACAGTGCATGCTGTGCATGCATAATAAAACAAGGGCAGACCATGCGGCTGGTAGTGGTAAATGCCCAGTTTTCCGGAGAGCACTATCAAAGCGAAGATGAAGATAAAACAGCTTAATCTTAACCACTGTGAAGCCGCACAGGCCCTACTGATGCAGTCGGCTAGGGAGAAGCACACTGACGTAGTCCTTATCTGCGAACCATTCAAGAGGATACCAGGAAGCGGATGGGTGGCTAGCAGAGACGGTAAGGCGGCCATATGGGCCATAAATACGTCACCACGAGACGTCAATGCAGACCATAACGGATTTGTTAGATTTGTCTGTACAGATTATTTGTAACATTGCTGGGACACTGGCGGAGCTGGACCGGAGCGTACCTAGGGGCCGGGCCACCAGGGGAAAGCATGGGTAGAATAGAGAAGGGGGGTGCACGAGTACAGTGCCCGCACGGCCGGTTATTTGAGAGGCCCGCAAAGGAATAGATCGGCTAACCCAGAGTAATACTCGGAGAGTTAACCAATTATTCCCCGAAGGGCTCCCCACAACCGGCCAGGGCATCGAGCGAAGTTTGTCGAGTACGGGAGGGGGATAAGGGTAACCGGCTCAGCGGCCAGGCTGAGGGTAAGACCCGGAAGCCTGCGCGTCGGTCGGCCAACCCCATCCGCCCCTCGCACCCCACACAACTGCCACGCCAGGGCACTACTCACTTGTCGCTACACGTGGAACCTACCCAACAGGCGAGCGTCGCAGAATCCAGAGTAAAACTCGGAAGATTCGCTAGCTTACCCCTCAGGTCTGCTCCACGTGGGCTTTATGGTGAGGCGCCCCGAGACACGGGCTCTATGCCGACCCGCTGAAAAAGTGTAAAAGGGGGGGGGGGGGAAGAGAAGTACGAAAAAAAGACACAAATTCGCTCTCCATTTTAACTCTTTATTACATCTTTGCTTTGCGAATGAAACATTAAACACGACACTGTGGATATATTACCCTAGGACCACAACAAATCTCGGTGAGGCTGCCTGAGCTACCATTTGGCCCATCGAATATGGCCGTCACTTAAACCGATCTATCACCGCGTAGGTATGTATTAGAGCTGGCAGGTATGTGTCGGTGTGGGTGGGTGCCTGCGTGTGTGTAGGTTTGTGCGTGCCGGTGCGGGTGTGTGCCTGTTAATGCCAAGAGTGTATTTTTTTTTTTTTTTTTTTTTTTTAATTCAGTATAATAAATAACCTATAAATTAATAATAAATCAAGCTACAAATACAAATAATAACAAAGCATAGACATGATCAGCTTCTGCGGGACCGACGCGAAGCATTGCTTCGCAGAATCATGGTCAATGTCTATGAACCGTTCGCCCGTAGCCGCTCCAAACGCCGCAGCTCCGTCATCGTGGTAGCCGCGAAGCTATATACCGCCTGCCAGACAGCCTCCCTCTCGAGCAAGTGGTTGATTAGGCTTGTTGGCGACAGTTGCTGGCCAATGAGGCTCTCCACCAGCAGACGCTCCTGGGCAAATCGCCCACAACGGAAGAACACATGTTCAACATCCTCCTCTGACCCATCATCGCACCAGCTGCACTCAGAACTGGAGTCGTGCTTAAACCTCTTCAAGTAGCTCCTGAAGCAGCCATGTCCCGTCAACATTTAAGTGAGGTAAAAAGTGACGGACCCATGCTTTCTCTCTATCCATTGACGCACATATGGTATAAGCAAGTGCGTCCAGCGCCCTCTAGTTGAAGAGTCCCAAGTCCGCTGCCAGGTCTCCAGGCTCCGCTCACGGGCTACAACCCTGGCCGCCCTTCTCTCCGTTGGTGTTTCGTTCAGAACCGCTGCGGCTTCAACCGCCAAGCTCTGAATCGGGATCATCCCAGCAATCACCAGGGCTGCATCTGATGAGACCGTGCGGAAGGCGCAGCAAACGCGATGAGCAGAGAGCCGGTAGGTTGACTCGATACCCATCATGTAGCTGTTCACCGAGGTTGCGCCTACCCAAATTGGAGCGGCATACAGCACGATTGATTTCATGACGCTCATGAGCAGTATCCTAGTTTGCTGTTTAGGACCCCGCGTGTTAGGCATCATTCTCGGTAGGGCTCGCCCAGACTCAGCCGCCTTCCGATGAATGAAAGACAGGTGCTCGCCAAAGTTCAGTCGCCGGTCGATGACCACACCGAGGTAGCGTATACAATCCTTGGATCGCATAGTGACGCCTCCCACCGTGATTTCAGCGTACTCCACCTTTTTTCTGCTGCTGATGAGCACCGCCTCCGTCTTATGGGCAGCAAGTTGCAGACCAACCGACGACAGCCACCGCGTCGTTGCGTCTAAGCACCAGTCACATAGCTCTGTAACTCGCTGTAGATCCTTTGCCGCTATCACCAGAGCGACATCGTCGGCATATCCTATGGTTCTAGCTCCATCAGGTAGCTGGAGTTGAAGTATCCCGTCATACATAATATTCCACAGGAGGGGACCCAGAACAGATCCTTGGGGAACGCCAGCAGAAACAATGTGCTCCTTTTCGCCCTCATCCGTATGATACCTTAGCCTACGGTTCTCAAAGTAGCTCCTCACGATCGCTACGAGGTAGACTGGCACTCGGAAACTCACCAAGGCATCCAAAATGTTGCTCCAATTAGCGGTGTTAAAAGCATTTTTAACGTCGATGGTCACATCGAGATAATACCGCTTACTACCAAAGCGCCAGCCGCAGAAACTGGAGAAATGCCTTCTCGCATGGGAGCCACTCTGACCGACGTTAGTGTGTTTGTTTCCTCATGAGAACTACCTCCGTAGGCGACCTGTTTTTGTCTGAGCTTATACGCTTGCAGACCATCCTGTAAGCTCTTCCCCATGGGTCCTTATCAGCTGAGTCGCACAACTGAAAGAAACACTCCCTTTTGCTTGATTTAATTGCGTTCTTTAGCACCTTTCTTGCGGCCTTGAACTCGCGCTGCAACGAGAGCGTTGCATCCGACCCTCGTGAGGCTGCTCGCTGATATCTTCGTCTCACTCTCAAGCAGGAGCGCCTTGCCTCGGCTATGTTCTCATTCCACCAAAATACACTTGTGTGGTGGCGCCTATAAGCCTTCCTCTTAGGCATACTTGCAGCACACGCATTTTCAAGCTGCTGGGCCATCTGGTTCACCATGGTATGCGCCTGTCCACTTGCTACCGTATTCGTTAGTGCGTCAGTTAACCTCCTCATATTGAGTGCCTCAATCCGATATACATAACCTGAGTGGGGCCTTGCCAGGTCACGTATAATGTCTCCAACAGAAAACTGGATTGCCACGTGGTCGCTACCAGTGTAGCAGTCACTTATGCACCAGTGTGCCCAGCGGGCGAGAGCACGGCTCACGTAAGTGAGGTCTATTATCTAACCGGTGCGTCCATTGTTGAACGTATTTGCTGACCCAGTGTTGAGGAGCACCAAGTCTAGGAACGCAAGCGATTCCACAAGGATGGTTCCCCTGGCATTCGTAGAAGAGCTACCCCAGTCGGTGGACCACGCGTTAAAGTCGCCAGCAATAATGACATTACTTCGACCCCTGGAGTCTTCCGCAATTTCCATGAGCGCCGCTTCAAAGTCGCTGATCGTGAGGCTTGGCGCTAGATAGCAGCTGTATAGCCAGAGATTTCCTAAATTCGCACGCACGAAGCAATCGGAGGCACGTACTTGCGTAAAGGGGGCCTGTTGGTTACCACAACTCCACAAGGCAGCTCTCCCCGCTCTGTCCGAAGCCCACAACGTGCAATTATTGGTTGCCCGGTGGTGCGGTTCACTAAGCACTGTCACATCAATTTGTTGGATTACATTTTACAGCTGTTACGCACCTCCAAGCTGGGGACTTGGAGAGTTTAAAAACATGCTGGAGGAAATCGTGGATGACTCACGCGGACGATCCCCGCTAGTTATAGCTGGCGACTTCAACTCATGGGCAGTAGAGTGGGGTAGCAGAGAAACAAATAGCCGGGGCTTCTGCCTCCTGGAAGAGTTCTCTGCACTGGATGTAACCCTGATGAATGACGGGAAATCCCTTACTTACAGAAAAGCTGGAAGTGGCTCCATTATTGACCTCACCCTGATGAGCTGCTCGCTTGGAAGGGGGGTCAAATGGAAAGTAAGTGAAAGTTCACCTTTAGTGACCACCAGGCCATTTACTACGAACTGCGCAGAAGCTCGGCAAAGATGCCACCAAGGCTAACAGGACCAAAGTGGAAAGACAGCTGCCTGGATGAGCATACCTTTGTGGACCTGCTGGGCTATCCGAGATGGGAAAGTGGCACTGCAGAGGATATGGCAACCCAATTAGGAAAAAACTTAGCTTATGCATGCGACGCATCCATGCCAAGGCGGAAGCCAAGCAGGCGCGGATCACCTTGCTACTGGTGGAACGAAGAGATTAACCAGCTGAGAAAAAAGTGCCTAAGGGCAAGGCGACTCTCCCAAAGGGCCAGAGATCGCCCGGACTTTGACCACAGAGCCGAAGACTTCCGAAAGGCTAAGCGGGATCTGAAGTATAGCATCAAACGCAGTAAAGCCAATTGCTTTCGCCAGTTATGTGAAGAGGCCGACATCAACCCCTGGGGAACGGCCTATAAGGTGGTTATCAAAAAGGTAAAGAGCCAAACTACGTTACGGACCACATGCCCAGTGGAACTACGGAAAATCGTAGAGGCCCTGTTCCCACAGCACCCAAGGGTGCAGATGGAAAACCCACCACTTTACTCGGAGTACATTAGTCCAGTGACGCCCGACGAGGTGACTGCGGCAGGCAGACAGTTTGGTGAACATAAGACTCCAGGGCCTGATGGTATACCCAACAAAGCGCTGAAACTTGCGATTTCTGCTAGGTCCCAAGATTTTGCGGACACCTACTCACGTTGCTTAAAGGAGGGAGTATTTCCAAGAGTATGGAAACTCCAGCGACTCATCCTGCTGCCAAAAGGAGACAAACCAGTCGTAGAACCTTCGGACTTTAGGCCGATTTGTCTGCTTGACACGGCGGGAAAGATCCTGGAGAAAATTATCTACGCAAGACTGCTATCGATCCTTGACGCCAAACACGCTCTATCGGAATCTCAATACGGATTCCGCAAAGCACGGTCTACGGTAGACGCTATCAAGGCAGTGGTCGACATCGCAACGAAAGCGACTGATGGAACACGATGGAGATGGGGCGACAAGGAGTACTGTGCAGTTGTAACTCTGGATATTCGGAACGCGTTCAACTCGGCAAGCTGGACGCGCATCCTGAGTGCCTTAAGAAGAATAGGAATTCCACCTTATCTAATGACAGTTATAGCAAGTTTCCTTTCAGACAGGACTTTGGAATACGACCCAGAGGAAGGACTTAAGCGATACAACGTCACTGCAGGTGTTCCTCAGGGGTCGGTATTGGGACCCCTCCTGTGGAACGTGATGTACGACGAAGTACTTAGACTGCACCTACCTCAGGGTTGTAAGCTTATTGGATTTGCAGATGACCTGGCCCTCGTAGTGGTGGCAAAACGTATAGGAGAAGTAGAAGCGGCAGCTAACGCAGCTATTACAACAATAGCATCATGGATCCGGGACGCAAGCCTGGAACTAGCAGAGCAGAAAACAGAGGCAGTTCTAATAACGAGCAGGAAAAAAACTGAATTTATGGAGGTGAAGATTGGTAATGTCACCATCAATTCAAAGCCATACATCAAGTATCTCGGAGTTATGCTGGACAACAGGCTGTGCTACAGGCCACATATCGAGTATGTCGGTATGAAGGCAGCAAAATTACAGGCGGCTCTCTCCCGTATGTTGCCAAACCTAGGAGGACCCAGGGGTGCCAGGCGCCTTCTTCTTGGAAAGGTGGTGGCGTCAGTCGCTCTGTATGCCGCACCGATCTGGGCTACAGCCCTGGATAAAAATACAAGCCTTCGGAGGAAGCTGGCAGCGCCGTACCGACTTAGCGCACTAAGGGTGATCTCGGGATTCCGTACAGTTTCGGATGACGCAGCACTTGTGCTGGCGAACATGATGCCTATCGACCTGCTCGCCCGCGAGATGATGGAAATCCACACCTGGCGGGAATCCATGGGAGGCATTGCCCCGACTGAAACTAATAGGAGGTCAGAGAGACAGGCGTCCTTGGCCAGGTGGCAGGCCAGGTGGACTTTCTCAGTTGAAGGTAGATGGACGCATAGGCTCATCCCGGTAATCCAGGAATGGATAGAACGACGCAGAGGCACAAATAACTTCCATCTTACGCAGTTCCTAACGGGCCACGGAGGGTATAGGAAATACTTGTTTAAGTACAGGCACGAAGACACGCCGCAATGTCCGGTCTGCCCGGACTGCGGGGAAGATCCTGAGCACGTCCTGTACCGCTGCCCAAGATACCTAGTAGGAGAAACACCACTACCCTCAGTGGGAGGACTAATTTCATAGATGATGGAATCCGACGTGAACTGGAATGGGGTAGTCCAGAAGATCATTCACATCCAGAAGGATCTTCGGAAGTGCGAAAGAGAACGTCGCGAAGCACTGGGCGTTGCCCAGGTAGAAACAAGGATGGCCAGATTACTGGCTGAATAAGAAGACAGCCTTTATAGGCAGACCATCCCCGAGAAGTAATACTTAATCGTGATCCCTTGGGGATGCGGCGCGTTGTTGCGTAGGGTGTGTTTAGTACGTGGAAATCGTACATGTTTGGTGGTACGGGCCACCAGCATCTTTGAAAGATTCACACCCTTCATGGCGTTCCATGAAAAAAAAAAAAAAAAAAAAACACCCACACATACACATACGCACCCAGGCACATAACGCACGGCATCCACACACCCAGGCAAATACACACAGACAAGCACAGGCTCTCTCTCTCAAATTTCTGTTTATACAGCTGTTACCTGGCGCCAAGCCAAGTCACGATCGGTGACTTTGAAGCGGCACTCATGGAAATTGCGGATGACTCCAGGGGTCCACCGACTGGAGTAGCCTGTCTACCAATGCCAGGGGAACCATCCTTGTGGAATCGCTTGCGTTCCTAGACTTGGTGCTCCTCAACACTGGGTCAGCAAACACCTTCAACAATGGAAGCGCTGGTTCAATAATAGACCTCACTGGTGCATAAGTGACAGTTATACTGGGAGTGACCACGTGGCCATCCTGTTTTCTGTTCTAGAAATGATGCGTGATCTGGTAAGGCCCTACTTTGGTAACGCATATCGGATCGAGTCACTCAATATGAGGAGCTTTACAGACACCTTAACTCATATGGTTGCAAGTGGATCGGCGCATACCATGGTGGATCAGATGGCCCAGCAGCTAGAAGCTGCGTGTGCTGCAAGCATGCCTAATAGGAAGCCCTATAGACGCCATTTTACATGTATAATTTGGTGGAACGAGGATATAGCCGAGGCTAGTCTCTGTTTCATCGATGCGCAAACACCCTAACGTAAGTCGGCGTGGCTCCGATGCAGGAAGACTTTTCTTCAGTTTCCTCTGAGGAATTGCAGCTGGCAGCGCGGAAGCTATCAGTCAATAAAGCTCCTGGTCCCGACGAAGTCTTAAACCGGTTCCTGCGTCTCGCAATAATGCTTCACCCCCAACTGTATTTCGAACTGTCTGCGAGAAGGCATAAGCAATACTGTTTCGTTGTGGCCATCGACGTTAAGAATGCTTTTGACACAGCTAATTGGAGCAACATTTTGGATGCCTTGGTGAATTTTCGAATGCCAGTCTACCTCGTAGCGATCGTGAGGAGCTCTTTTGGGAACCGTAGGCTAAGGTATCAAACAGATGATGGCGCAAAAGGAGTACAACATTTCTGCTGGTGTTCAACAAGGATCTGTTCTGGGTTCCCTTCCTATTAAATATCATGTATGACGAGATACTACGACTCCAGTTACCTGATGGTGGTAGCGCTATATGATATACTGAAGAAGTCGCTCTGGTGCTCGTGGCTAAAGATCTACAGAAAGTAAATGAGCTATGTGACTGGTGCTAAGAAGCAGTGACGCGGTGGCTGTCGTCGTTTGGTCTGCAACTGGGTGCCCAAATGACGAAGGCGGTGCTTATCAGCAGCCGAAGAAAGGTGGAGTACGCTGATATCACGGTGGGAGAAGTCACAATGCGGTACCTTGGCGTGCTCATCGACCGGCATCTGAACTTTGGCGAGCATCTGGCTTTCAAACATCGGAAGGAGGCTGAGACCGGGTGAGCCTTAGCGAGTGTGATGCCTGGGATCCTAAACAGCAAACTAAGATGCTGCTCATGAACGTCATGAAAGCCATCATGCTTTATGCTACACCAATTTGTGTCGGCGCAACCTCGTTGCACAGCTACATGAGGGGCATCGAGTCAACAGATTGACTTTCGGACCTTCGTGATTGCTGCGCCTTCCACACAGATTCCTCGATTGCTGGGGTGATCCCAATTCACAGCTTAGTGGTTAAAGCCGCAGTGGCTCTGGACGAAACATCAACGGGGAGAAGACTGTCCAGGGTTGAAGCCCGCGAGCGGAGCCTTAAGGCCTGGCAACGGACATGGGACTCCTCTACGAAAGGCCGATGGACAAACTTGCTAATACTAAATGTGCGTAAACAGCTGGAGAGGAAGCATGGGTCCGTCAACTTCTACCCCACCCAACTGTTGACGGGTCATGGCTGCTTCTGGAGCTATTTGAAGAAATTTCAGCACGACTCCCGTTCTGAGAGCAGTTGGTTCGAGGATGGTTCAGAGGATGCGCTCAGGAACGCCTGCTGGTGGAGAGCCTCATTGGTCAGCAACTGTCGCCAACAAGCCTGATTGGCCACATGCTGCAAAGGGAGGCTGTTTGGCACGCGATATGTGGGTTCGCGACTTCCATGATGACGGAGCAGCGGCGCTTGTAGCAGCTAAGGGCGAACGTTTCATAAACTTTACAACTGTTTCTGCAAAGCAATGCTTCGCGGCGGTCCCGCAGAAGCTGGTCATGTGTACGCTTAGTTCTTGAAGCTAAATTTAAGGTTATTTACTATATTGAAATAAAAACAAGTATAAAGTCGGACGAAGCCAACTGCGGTATACTCGATACCAGTAATAAAAAGATAACAAGAGACCTGATTGCATTGGGTTATGGATACGGCAGAGGTGTACGTTGCCTCCAAGATTGTCTGATGCAGATGGGGATTCCAAACAGCTATCTTCCTTCCGAATTTTGACTCTAGCTCAAAGTTTGTTAAAGGTAGAGAAAGGGTAGCTGGGGCGGTATGAAGGCGTGGCAACCAAAGTTTTATTGCAGATCTGTGTATCATGTCAATTGATATCCTAATACCAAATTTGGTGACTAGCTCAAAGCTAGTAGAATATTGGGAAATGGGGCTGTGGTGGTATGGGGGGGGCGTGGCATCAACATTTTTGCTGCAGATCTGTGTATGATGGCAATGCTGTAAGGAGCCATATTTGAGATATTGTGCCTCACAAATGACGCACTTTCACTTTTTGTTATAATGTAATGTAATAAGGTAATGGTAGAATCTCCGAAGCGAAAAAAGACTTCGGATCGTAATTCGCTCAGAGCTCCACCTGTCCGACCTACCAATCCTCTCCTTGTCCCCAGTATAAATCCTCCAATGGGTACTACAACAATCCCACTGATGTTATTTAACTCGCCTGCTCGTAACCCTAATATTAACACAAGCAATAACGACTTCACTCCCAACCCAATGAATGAACATTTCATACCAACAGAAAGCGTGAATATTTATTCTACTGTTGGTACACCTGGGGCCCACAAGACTTTTGTTGTTGGGCCTTTAAACAAATTTATTTTCGTGTCTAGTCTAGCATCCGACACTTCGTTGGATGATGTTAGTGCCTACGTTAAGAGTAAAATAGACTCCCCACTTAATTCTGTTGAAAAGTTTAAATTTAAACAAGCCCGAACCATATCTTCTCTCAAATTGAGTGTTCCGCCCGAATTTTTCTCGACAATTTGTTCTGAAAAGTTTTGGGCGCCGCAGCTCATTGTCAAGGAGTATGTGCACAGGCGTGACTGTATCAAAAACGGTATTAGGATCAGTAGTGCATCGCCTGGTAGCCACCCTGTTGCCTCAACTTCAGCGGCAAAAAACTAACAAAAGTAGTTAGCTTGGCCTATCAAAATGTTCGAGGCCTTAACTCTAAACTTTCTAAACTAAATGTAAACAGCTTATCCTTTGACTCACAAATAGTCGCACTTTCAGACACCTGGCTAAAACCTGATATATCTGGTTATCCCGTTTTGCCTAATAAGTATAACCTGTACAGATGCGATCGCACCTTCCGCAAGGGCGGCGGTGTTTCCATTGCTGTTGACTCTTGTATTTCCTCTAAACAGATTCTTTCTCATGATCTCCCGGGTATAGAGTTCATATGTGTTAAAATATTATTTAGTGGCCGCTCACTGTACACTAGTCGGCATAAATATTTTGACGAAATTTTTTTGCCAGAAGGTAAAATTTACGTTAATTCACATCTTTTTAAATTTTCATGAAATAATTCTAACGTGATTAATTTTAAGTTTGTGTGATCGAAATGTAAATTGAAAAAAAAAATGGTTACGTTCTATGAAGCCAATAAAAAGTTATAGCCAAAAATGCATGATTTTGATTTCGTCAAAATAATTATGCCGACTAGTGTATATTACTTGTTCATACATTCCTCCACATTCTAAAAATAACATTTACTTATCCCATCTGAATGCTCTGCAACTTGTTATTGACGGATATGGATTAACTTATAGTGGTTGGTGATTTTAATTTGCCACATGTTGTTTGGTCTGCGAATGACACATCTTGAACGTAATTACCAGCTTCTTCTGATGATTTTATCGATGGCCTTCTAGAGTTAGGCCTATTACAAGTTATCAGGGTGTATAACTGAAGTAATAAAATGTTAGATTTGATGTTTGTTTCTGACTCGGATTGTAGTAATGTTGGTAGAGTACCCCCTCTAGTGCTTCCAAAAGCTACCTATAATCCAACCTTAGAACTTTGAACTTGAAATTCTTTACCCTAGTACAGCATCTAATAATTCTTTAAAGCCACGTTGTTTTCGTAATTCTGACATAATAGAATTGAATGATCTTCTTCAACACACTAATTGGTCTCACCTTTATTCTTGTAGTAATATAGAAAATGCCATTGCCATTTTTTATAGGACTTTGAATTCACATTTGGATATCTTTGTTCCCCTCACTTGTCCTTTAAATGAAAATAAACCACCTTAATTTATAAGGGAACTATCAAAATAAAAAAAACGTGAAGACAAGATCCTATACAAAATTAAAAAAATCTGGAAATACAATGGATTTACCCGCGTTTATTATAGCAAAGTCAAATTTTATATCTGTGAACACTTTTTGTTATAACAATTATCTAAATCGTTGCAGATTAAATTTTTCTCGTGATCCAAAACAGTTTTATAAATTTGTAAACTCAAAGCGTAAATCTTCATGCTTGCCATCCTCGGTTTACCTTGATAACACAAAAGCAAATTCCGATCAAGCAGTGGCAAATCTATTTGCTGAGTTTTTTCAATCAGTATACTCATCGAGTTTATATAGTTGCAATAATTCCTATCCTTTTCAAGTTCAAGCGTCGAATTGCATATATGTCCCAGTTATAACTGAATGTACGATGCTAAAGCACCTTAACACTATCCAACCCAGCTTTTTGCCTGGTCCAGATGGAGTGGCCGGTTGTATACTTAGATACTGTGCGGATTCACTTCTCAAATCCTTACATAAATTATTTAACTTGTCGGTTGAGTCAGTATACAGTGTTTCCTGGTATACGGAACGAATCTTTTATTATTACACTTCATAAAAATTCTTCTAAGTCGAACGTTAAAAACTATAGGGGTATATCCAAGTTGTCTGCCATTCCGAAAGTCTTTGAAAAAATTATATGCTCTCAATTGCAGCACTTTTGTAGTTCAATTTTATGCAGTTATCAACACGGTTTTTCTGGGCGAAGATCTACTACCACCAACCTTCTTGAGTTCACCTCAATTATTATCAAAGGGTTTCAGGCTAAAATGGAGACTGATGTCGTTTATACAGATTTTAGTAAGGCATTTGATTCTGTAAGTCATTCTTTGTTGCTCGAAAATTTAAATATTATTGGATTTACAGCAAAACTCTTGTCGTGGCTTTCTGAGTACTTGTGTGGCCGAACACAAAAAGTGGTTTTTAAATCTTCTGTTTCCAAATCTATTTTTGTTACCTCTGGTGTTCGTCAGGGGAGTCACATAGGACCATTGCTATTTAATATCTTTATTAACGATCTTCCTGCTGTTATTACTTACTCTTGTGTTCATATGTTTTCTGATGATGTAAAGCTATGTTTCACCCACAATGATGATTCTCTATGTAACTTACTACAGTCGGACTTGGGTGCACTAACGGCGTGGTGCCGTTAAAACTTACTGAATTTAAATTGTTTAAAATGTAAAATCATGCCTTTTCGTAGAGGTATCCCCCATAATGCCCACTACTTGCATGATGTTTCACCACTTGTCCGCGTTTCTGAAATTATTGATTTAGGCATCACTCTTGATAGCAAATTAAAATTTCAATCTCATATATCGTCGATGGTCAATAAGGCCATAAATGTTTTTGGCTTCATCCCCGGCCGGGAGAATGTTTAGGCGTATATATAAATTTAAACCACAACACAAACACATGACACACAATAATCAAAATGTTTGTGTGTATATAAGCATTCAGTACATAAACTGACTGCTAATAAGGCGTCGCAATTAGCACTTGTAACTAGGTGGACTACGGAGAGGGAGTTCCTGTAGAAAGAATGAGGGACTTGTGTTTGCTTGAATGCAACGTAAAGACTCTGATTTTTTTTAACGAAAGTATCAGTATTTATAGATATATAAAGCTTAGTTTACATATATGTAATTTGGGCTATCGTGTATGCAGCTGTTGCTTATCACTGCAGAATTGTGTATTGGCAACAACCGGGTTGGCTGACCGCGAATAAGACAATTTGACTCACTCATGTTGTGTTTAATTAACATATTTTATTGTATTTATTATTGTGTGTCATGTGTTTGTGTTGTGATTTAAATATATATATATACGCCTAAACAATAAGCACATAGACCCAATCCGCAAAACGGCAAACCGAGCCTGGGTACGGCGAAAACTGTGCGAAGCAACACGTGCACAACAACGGTGAAGGGAAGAAACCAGCAGTTTTGAGAGTGCGGACAAACATGGCGGTAGGACACCGCAATTTTCGCACCAACACTGGCGCCCTTGCGTAGGTGAAAATAGTATAAAAGGCACGCAGAAAGCACCTTTTGAGAAAAAAAAACCAAGAATCAAAAACTCACCAAAATTAACACCGAAGAATCCAACAACGGAGGTAGAAGGGCAGCACATGTGTAGGGCCGTAAGTAAAATCAGCGCAAAAAGCAGCACCAGCGCTAGGCGAAATCGCCTTGGCTAATTTTTAGCATTTTGCTGCAACACTGGTTAGCATCTATGATATAAATAATACAAACATCGACTTGAAATATAAGTATGAATGATATAATTTATTAAATCATAAATTCTGCATATTTATATCTTAACTTTTATTTTTGTTTTTACTTTTATTTAATACAATAACTTTGTTACTGTTCACAAGTTGCGAAAATCAGGGCTGCCACCGTAACGACAAAATATCGATAGTTTAGTTCTCAATAAATTATATGATATTTTTGCACGGACAAATTAATTGTATTGGTGCAAAACCATAATTAAATGTGCAACAAATACAATAAAACATGATTTCGGAAACATGCACGCAAATTTCTGAATTTATAAAATTGGGGTTAACATATTTTATTGTGATATAATTCTTTGGAGCTGACGCTTAAGCTGACCTTGTTCATTTACACCCATGGCATGGAAGAATTTACGTATGAAAATTAAATTAAGCCCGAATATCTGAATAGAATAGAAGATATCAGTCATGACCGAATATAAATCAAACGAAAGGAAATCAAGTCCACTTTCTATTGAAATTGTGAATTTTGCACTGATTTTTTGCCTTAAAAAGTTATATATTTGGCAAAAGTATTAAAAAATTTCCATGTGGAAATGTTTGTTTACCTTACTCAACTTAAATTCCAAAAAATCAGAGTAATTGATTGATTATTGAGATTGCTAGAGCAATTTAAAGTCTTCGAAATGAATAAAAGTTTTGCATGTTTTTGGTCTAACTTTTTATACTCGATACCGAAGGTAAAGAGTATATTGGGTTTGTGCAATGTCCGTCATGGTGTCTGTCCGTCTGTCCGTCCGTATGTTCGCAACTTTTTTCCACACCCTTCATGTTAGAGACTTCAAACTTTGCAAATCTCTTTATCTATGGCATAGTAAATTAAAGTGTCAAGATTGGAGCTCTACGATAACTAGGGGGCTAGGAATTGATAAACTCGCTAACGCAAAATCGATAGATCCAGCTATTTCGCAAGCCCTTACAGCTAGAACTACCAAATTTGGGGAGAAAATAGATACTACCAACCCCCGAAAAACTGCATCAAAAATTTTGGAGCCACGCCCACCCATACCGCCCCCAGCCCCCCGCAGTTTAACCCCAAGAATGCCCATATCTTCTACAGTTTTTGAGCTAGAGCCATCAAATTTGGTTCCAAGATAGGTGTTGACAATCCCCAATCAAATTCATAAAAACTTTGAATGCCACGCCCAGCTATACTGCCCTATCCGCCCTCAACCACCCCAACGCTTCGCTAAAAACGGTAGTGCGTCTATCTTCGAAAGTGTTTGAGCTAGAGTCTCAAAATTTGGTAGGTAGATAACTGGAAACGACCCCCCAAAAACTGCATCAAAGTTTTGGGGCCCCACCTACCCATTCCGCGCCCAGCCCCTCGCAGCTTAAAAACAGAAATGCTTATATATATTACAGTTTTTAAGCTAGAAACACCAAATTTTGTGCCAAGATAGGTGATTACAACCTCCAAAAAATGCATAAAAACTTTGGATGCCACGCCAATCCCTACTGCCCAAGCTGCCCCAAACCACCTCAATGATTCACTAAAAACGGGAATGCGTGTATTTTCCAAAGAGTTAAAGCTAGAGTCACAAAATTTGGTAGGAAGATAGCTGTTAACGATCCCCAAAAAAACTGCATCAAAGTTTTGGAGCTTCGCCCCCCGTCCCTTGCCCCTTGCATTTTGAAATCAAAAGTGCCTATATTTTCCACAGCTTTTGAGCTAGAGCCGCCAAATTTGGTGCCAAGATTGGTGATGAAGAAAACTAAAAATTTGGATGGTGCCCCCACCCATACCGCCCCCAGCCACCCTTCCACCATATTCTACTTACTTTGAGCTAGAGTCACCAAATTTGGTATGAAGATAGCAATTAACATCATAAACAGATCTGCAGCAAAACTTTGGACGCCACGCCCCCCCATACCAGCCCCCAGCACCCAGCCCCCCTTCTACCAAATTCTACTAACTTTGAGCTAGAGTCACCAAATTCGGTTTGAGAATAGCAATTAACATCATAAATAGATCTGCAGCAAAACTTTGGACGCTACGCCGCCCCATACCAGCCCCCAGCCACCCTTCCACCATATTCTACTAACTTTGAGCTAGAGTCATCAAATTCGGTATGAGGATAGCAATTAACATCACAATCAGATCTGCAGCAAAACTTTGGACGCCACGCCCCCCCATACCAGCCCCCAGCACCTAGCCCCCCTTCTACCATATTCTACTTACTTTGAGCTAGAGTCACCAAATTCTGTTTGAGGATAGCAATTGACATCATAAATAGATCTACAGCAAAAGATTGGATGCCACGCCCCCCCTTACCAACCACAGCCCCCCTTCCCACAAATTTTACTATTTTTGAGCTAGAGTCACCAAATTTGGGAGGAAGATAGATTTTCGGCATCCCCATCTGCACCAGACAATCTTTGAGGTAGCCTACACCGCTGCCGTATCCACACACCATTGCAATCAGCTCTCTTTTAATCTGTTTTACTACTGGTATCGAGTATACCGCAGTCGGGTGCGTCCGACTGCAACGTTTCTATTTGTTTTAATAGAAAATGTAATTAATATATGTATATAAATCTTGTGTCACAATGTTTGTCCTCACTGGACTCCTTAACCACTTAACCAATTATTATAAAATTCGCACATAATGTGCAATTCGATCCAACTTGAGAGATAGGATAGTTTAAATCTCAAATTATAGTCGCAATTTTAATTTATTGCTAATTATTTGTCTGTTATTATTTGACAGTCACAATTATCTGTTAACTCCAAATGATTCTAACAGATGTCGATACCTGTCGACTGGGTTGAGTAAGTACTCAATAGATGGCGCTGCTATGGTAAATCTACGAACGTGTCATATAAGCTACATTTTAACAGCATAATTACCACGTGTTGTTGAGGCTATAAAATTAATTAAATTTATTTTGTAGTGAACGATCTACGTATAATTCAATTATTTCCAATTTTTAAGTTTTGGTTTTAGCATAGCCGGCCACGTGTTACTTAGACTGAAGTTTAAATTGAATTCATATTATAATGAAGATAATACAGTGAAATTTATCCTGTTTTTTACTTATTTGTGCTGCATTGATCAAAACTTTATAATTTAATTATACTTATATGTATGTAAGTATTATCACATAATTATAAAATTTAATTAAAATGCCAATGAAAAAATGATACACAATTTCCTACACTTTTTCAATAGCTGTACAAATATTTTTTTATTGTTTTTATTTAACCTCTATAAAAAATTATTTAGCACTTATTATTTCAATGTGCTATGATAACAAGTTTTTCAGATTTCCTTCTTATACATTACGACCTCGCTTAACGCAACCCTCGTTGATCACAACTCCTCGATTATTGCAACACCCGAATTATTTACATTACTGACTCAGATAACGCAACTTTCCAAAAAAACCTCGTTTAGCGAAACTACCAAAGGAAATCGTATGTTTGGAATTATTTTTACCATATTTATTTCGTTCTCTTCATTCGTTCATTCGTCTTTATTGAAAAATATATGCCACGCAAAAATCCGGAATATATGTATATGCATTTCTATCAGCATAAAGAGTAAAGGGTAAACAACAAGAAATTTAGCATGAGCTGAGCTATGTATTTGGATATTCTTTTGTTTTGGGCATCGCTTGCTCTCCGTTATTTAACGGTACTAAGCAATGCTTGCAGTCAAAAGAATTACTAGTGTATATACATAGTGGCTTCTGCGCGCACTCATTTTGATGGAATTTATTTTGCGATCGGTTGATTTATTAGTGCTGCGTACAATATGCCGGTTGTTAAACATGTTAATAAACTAATAATAGAGCAAAAAGGTGAAATCCTAGAAAAACTAAAAAGAGGCATTGTTATTAAATCGATATGCCAGGAATATCAAGTGCATAAGTCGACGATAACTAACTATCCTATCTCTCAAGTTGGATCGCACTGCACATGGTGTGCGAATTTTATTATAATCGGTTAAGTGGTTTAGGAGTCCATTGAGGACAAACATTGTGACACGAGATTTATATATATTAAGGGCCGGTTTCTCCATGTCCAGTTAAAGTGTCAATTAGTTAATCTCGGTATAACTTTAATGCTCGTGTTAAACCAGTTTGGTTTTCTCAATGCAAAGTTAACCTTATTCGTTCAGATACTATCGCTCTGATGGTGCTGCCAACTAATTACGAGGAAATCACCTGTTTGGTGTGGTATATTTCTTGTTTTGTGACCGCCAATTTCGAAACAAATGCTTAAAACATTAATTTTATTGAGCGCGGCTAAAATATATAAGCGCCAACGTAAGAAAAACGTTTCGGTTGCTGAGAAGCATGCAGTTAATGTTCTTGTGAAGTCAAACCAAAATATTTTGTATAATAATAAAACATATACAATGCAAGTGACGGCTTGAGCCAGTTGTTTGCCTAACGATGGTTTTAGCGATATTTATATCGGCCCTTTAACGAACGATAAATGTTAGCCGGCACTCAGGCATCGGTTAAGTTTATCGCACGCTAAGCCCTAAACGAACATTGAGAAACTCAATTTCGACTAAACTTGGGATAGTTACGCTAACCGGACATTGAGAAACCGGCCCTAAGATTAACATTTTCTAAACGTGTACCAAAGTTTGATAAAAACAAAAAGAAACGTTACAATTGGACGCAACCGACTACAGTATACTCGATACCAGCTATAAAACAGACAAAACCGACCTGATTGCAATGGGGTGCGGATACGGCAGGGGTCTACGCTTCCAAAAAGATTGTCGGATGCAGATGGGAATGCCAAAAACGTATCTTCCACTTAAATTCGGTGACCTTAGCTAAAATTTGTGTAAAGGTAGGGAAAGGGGGGCTGGGATCGGTATTCGGGCGTGATATCTGAAGTTCTTATGCAGATCTTTGTAAGATGTCAACTTCTATCCTCCTACCTAGTTTGGTGACTCCAGCTAGAAGTTTGTAAACGTTGTGGCTGGGGGCGGTATGGAGGGTCCTGGCATCTAAATTTTTGCTTCAGATCTGTGTATCGTGACAATTGCTATTCACATACCAAATTTTGTGACTCTAGCTTAAAACAAGTAAAATATGTGGGAAGGGCAACTGTGGGCGGTACTCGATGGGGTGGCATCCAAAATTTTGGTGCAGATCTGTGTCTGATGTCAATCGCTATTCTAATACCAAATTTGGTGTTTCTAACTCAAACTTAGTAAAAATTGGTGGAAGGCGGGCTGGGGGCGGTTTGGGAGGGAGTGGCATCCAATTTTTTGCAGCAGAGCTGTCTCTGATGTCAATTGCTATCCTCCAACCAAACTTGGTGACTCTAGCTGAATGTTAGTAGAATAAGGCGGAAGGGGGGCTGAGCCGTTATATGTAGTAAGCGGCATCTAAACTTTTTCGGTTTCTTCATCATCAATCATGGCACTAAATTTGGAGACTCTAGCTCAAAAACTGTAGAAAATATAGGCGTTTTTGGTTTTAAGCTGCAGGGGGGCTGGGGGCTGAATGGGTGGGCGTGGCTACAAAATTTATGATGCAGTTTTTTCGGGAGTTGTTAGTAGCTATCTTCTCCGCAAGTTTGGTAGTTAAAGTTGTAAGGGTGTGCGAAATAAGAGGGTTTATTAATTTTGAGTTATCGAGTTTATCGATTTGCCAGCCCCCTAGTTATCGTAGAACTCCAATCTTGACACTTCAATTAACTATGCCATAGATAAAACATTTGCAAAGTTTCAAGTCTCTAACATGAAGGGTGTGGAAAAAAGTTGCGAACTTACGGACGGACAGGCGGAAAGACAGACAGACATCATAACTGACATTGCACAAACCCAATAAAATAAAATAACGAGTGAACAGGCTGTGTTAGATCCACTATGCTTTTTCACACAGATGGTATTTGTAAAAAAATATGGTGATCTCCTTATTTGACTTTCTACTACTATAACCCTTTAGTACAATGAAATTATTTACGAACAAAGACGAAAATGTTGATGTTGGTATACAAATTCACTGCATTGAGATTTGAATTGGAAGTACGTTGAACTCAATTAATAAAAATGTTCTTACACTTGATATTAAGCAGAAATCAATACAAAATAAAAATTTATCAGATTTATTATTTCCATTTAATTTTATAACAAATAAGTATATTACAGTATAACACAGTAAATAACATGTGACGCTTAAACTCATGAATGAGGTAGGCAAGGCAGACAGTCTTAAACTTTTAAACATTAATATCTATTTTTTTGAATTATAAATACTTTAAATTTCCATATAATTTAACACCAATCTGTGCACAATGTTTTTGTCTGTCTTTAGCTAACACAAATAGATTCGACGGTTTCCCAACACGTGAATACGCAACATATAGTTGCCCATGAGAAAAACATTTTCCAAATCTAAACCACAAATGTACATTGTTTGACCTTTAGATTTATTTATAGACATGGCGAAAGCTAAACGAATTGGAAACTGTAGCCTTTTGAAGGGTATGGTAAAATCTGATGGTATCATGGGATACGTGGCAGCAGGACCACTTTTCTTTTAAGCTTCCCAGCTAAAATGGTTGCTTCAAGAATGTTTCCGGTGATCTTTTTGATGACCAAACGCGTACCGTTACATAATTGAAGTGGGTTCAAATTATGCAGGAGAATAATAGGGGAACCAATCTTTAATCGAAGATAATGTGGTGGCATTCCAGGGATATCTAATGAATTTAAATTTTTTACTGAATTTGTTCCATGTGAAATAATGTGGAACATCACCATACAGCAATGTCTTCGCGAATTGGCCAAAAACATCAGGTTTTTGACACAATGTAAAAAATTCAGTTAGAGTCGTTTTCGGAGCTTCGAACGCTCTTTGGAGAACATTTTCTTCAGTGAAGTATACACGTTGACCGTTTTCAAGATGTATTGCCAGATGTTGGACAGCAGGATCTCTTTCGTGGATGGGAAAGCTGAGAATATGCCAAATAGCTTCATTGCTGCTAATGTATCTGCCCATTTGGTATCGTGCTATTTCGTCATTTTTATTTATGTTTTGTACTTTAAATATGCCCAAATCACTGCCTTTGTTTACATATTTACAAAATACTTAATTGATTTAACAGAACTGCAACGCTCAACATTGATATGAGCTTTGCAAGTTTTTGAAAGTAGTGGTGAGTATGGTACCACCCACTGATTATCAAACTCAACTTGATTTGGAAAGTTCGGCAGTCGCATTGTAAATGTGTGGCCACCATTCTCAGTACTTCTGCGGCGATACATTGGATAACCTTCAATATCCGTGATCGTGTCATTCGTAAGCGGCTTTGGGAAGTTTTTTTTACATTTTCCATGCACGGTGACGTCATGTTGAAAGCACCTCATGACCCATGGATCATGTGTTTGGTGACAATATCAAATAATTCTTGATCAATTAATGGGTCTGGAATTTCGGCTGAAATTATTTGATCGATTTCTTCAGAACGGATTCTATCTTTAAGCCAAACCAAAATATGGGCATGAGGCAAACCTCGCTTTTTATGTTTGTATTGGGTTTTACTTTATACTCTACAGCGCCTATAGATGTTTACCCATCAATAATATAAAATTTTTGTACAATTATTGAAAAAGTGTGGGGAGCTTTGTGCCATTTTCTCATTGATATATTAATTAACTTTTATAAAACTATGTAATATTACTTACATGTATAAAATGAAACTATTGTTCCTGTACTCCTACTGTGGCTATGTATCGTTCTCCTACTGCTATTGTTCTCATGATATTCTCTTAAAGACGTTCGTTACACTGTTCTTGAGATTCGTGTGCAGGACAGATTCTGCTGTCCTGATTCTTCGAGCTGGATTTCTTGATTCAATTTGTTCTGCCAACTGATGGGCTCTTTTTTAATACGTTTGCGTCGTGCCTCTATGGTGCTCGCGTTGTTGAGGTTAGATTTTTTCGGTGGCATTTGACTAAAAATAATAATTTAATTGTTTAAATATGAGAAACAAAAATTTAAAATCATTCTAATTAACTTTTATAGTTATGTGATTATACTGACATGTACATATTTAAATTATAGAGTTTAATTAATAATTTCAATAAGAATTGAAATACTAATTTAATCGTTTAAATATAATTTAATCGTTTAATATAATCTGAAAAACTTATTATCATAGCACATTGAAATAATAAGTGTTAAATAATTTTTTATAGAGGTTAAATAAAAACAATAAAAAAAATATTTGTACAACTATTGAAAAGTGTTGGAAATTGTGTATAATTTTTTCATTGACATTTTAATTAAATTTTATAATTATGTGGGCTGGCAAAACTCCTCAGCTGAACCCTCCACGAGGGTGCTGGCTGGGCAATGGGCATCGTGCTGCCTCGGAACAAGCGAGGGGTACTTGGTGCTATTTGCCTTGCGGAGAGACAGGGCGGTGTCCGGCCAAAGCGAACCACTCAAACCACTCAAAGGCTTCGGCACTGCGAGGGCATGGGGGGCAAGCCTAGGCAACAGGCATCGATGCCCCACTAAGGTGAACTCTATTCCACTCAAAGGCCTAGGCACTGCGAGGGTAAGAGGTAAGCCAAGGCAAGGGCATCGCTGCCAGGCGGAGGAGAGCTCCTAACCACTCAAAGGCTTCGGCACTGCGAGGGCGAAGGGCCGACTATTGCTACAGATGCCGTCCTGCCCCAAAACAAACAAAGGTACTGTGAATCTACTCGCTTGTGCAGAGGAAGTTCGATGCCTAGCTAAGGTGAGCTCTTTACCACTCAAAAGCTTCGGCATTGCGAGGGTGAGGAGCAAACTATGGCTCGAGGTCCTTGGCAGTAAGGATAAAATGCTATGGGTAGACTCCCCAAAAAAAAAAAATCACTTGGAGATGACGGACGGTCAACCACGGGTTGGGATGTCAACCCAAAAGTCGGTGGAAAAGGGTGCTACCACCGGCGGGCACGGGGTGGAGAAATCCTCTCTGCGTGTCGCCAGCAACCCACCCTCCGCACTGGTTGGAGCAGGCCAGGACGGTTGTAAAGATACTGCCACATCAACACACAAACCCAAGATGTGGCGTGATACCGCAGTCCAAGGAGACTCGGATTGCGAATCGCATTTAGGGTCAAATACGTCTGAGGTTGAGGACACATGTCTTTTAGACCCGACGAGTTCCAGTACCCCTAGTAGGGTCGGGCTCAAAAGGTCAAAGGAAGGCATGAGAGCCAAAGCCCAATACAAGGCCGCCCTTAAGATCAGGGCTCGGCTCACAGAATGCAAGCGAGATCTCACAACTGATGAGATCCGCCAGCAGGAGTGGGCCGACCAAAAGATCAAAGAGGGTAGGTCTCACTTTGAAAAGAGGAAAAACATGGCGCCGAGGGACGCCGGTTTTGCCAATAAGGTGGAGGAGAGTTTGGCCGTCAAACGCCAGCGATCCGCTGAAACCGCAAAAGCAGAGGTGCCAGCTAGCAAGCGGCCCTGCAAAAAGCCAATGACGCGGGCAAAGCCGACGACCAGCGATGTAGCGAGGCGGCATTTAGTCGTCGCGCTCATCGACCGGAGCGACCCTAACGGCAAAATGAAGCCCGAACAGTGGAAGAAGGTGGAGGAGCTACTGTTCGATGCGCTTCTGAGGCGTATGGGCGAATCGGACTCGCTTCCCATCTCATTTGATGGAGCGGGCTGGCTCTCCGGCGTCAAAGTTTTGAGCTGCAAGGATGACCACACCTTGAAGTGGGTCACCGGCGTCGTGGCTGCTCTGGACGCTCCGTGGGTGGGTGCCAAGCTGAAGGTAGTGGACAGAACATGTATTCCGTCCGTGCCGAAGGCAAAAGTACTCTTCCCGCGGGTCGCACCGGTGGACCAGGCGCTACAGCTACTCAAGTGGCAAAACCCGGACGTGCCAACTGCTGATTGGAAGGTGATCCATGTTGCGAAGCCCGATAGCAAGGGTCAGCAAATGGTGATCCAGATCAACAAGGAGGCCGACGATTTGCTTTACGGAAGATTCGGGAAGATGGCGTGGGGCGTGGGTAGTGTCTACCTGCGACTCAAGAAGCGCCACCCCGACGACAAAAACACCAACACGTTGGAGGCGGGTGAAGTGGAGAGCGACCTGGCAGAGGTCACCCATGCCACCAAAAGCCTAGAACTGGAAGACGACGCGGGGTGCGGACTTAACTGTGGTGGAAGTCCGATCCGTGGAGGGTGCTACAGCCAACAATGGAGCTGAGGATCATCCAAGTCAATCTGCATAAAAGCAAGTTGGCTTCGGCGGAGCTTCTGCTAACCATGGAGACAGAGCACGCCGACGTCGCCTTAGTTCAGGAGCCTTGGATAGCGTCAGGGAACAAGGTTTCTGGACTAAAACATCCAAACTTCAACCTGCTCTACCCGACAACAGTGAGTAGAGCAAGGACCGTGATCCTAGTGAGGAAAGGTATCTATGCTTACTTATTGTCTAATTACAGCACTGACGACCTGACAGTGGTAGCGCTAGGAGGTGGCAGAGATGAGCCAATACTGATGGCATCGTGCTACATGGCGCACGACACCGACGCACCTCCTCAAGAGCTCACCCGAATGGTGATGGAGGCCGAGCCAAAAAAGCAGGCCCTCATCATCGGAGCAGACGCCAACGCACATCATACGGTATGGGGAAGCGGGGACACCAACGACAGAGGTGAGTCACTGCTTGATTTCATATTACAAACTAATCTTAAGATAGCAAACGAGGGGGAAGAACCAACATATGTTGGCCCCACCTCCTCCAACGTCTTAGATATTACCCTAGCGTCGGTAACGAATACTGTGGTACAAGATTGGAGAGTCCTTAGTAGACATTCCTTCTCAGACCACAAGTACATTCAATTCCGTGTAAACTTTGAACGAATAGTGAAGAAGAAGGTGTATAGAAACCCGCGAAACACCGACTGGGAGCAGTTCGGTATAGAGGTTGAAAGAAACCTACCACGACCACCCAAGATAGCCACACTAGATAAATTAGAGAAGTCCCTGGAGACACTTAATAAAAATTTGGTGGCGGCCTATCATAAAACATGCACACCGACCCAAGAGCAGAAGAGACACAGGCCCCCATGGTGGACTCCAGAACTCAAAGGACAACGGAAAGACGTACTAGAACTCTTCAAACTCGCAAAACAAGCGGAAGAAGAGCTAGTATGGATAGAATACAGAATAAGGCTTCGTGACTTTAAGAAAAAAGTGCGAGTAGCTAAAAGAAACGCATGGCAAAACTTTTGTTCAGGCATTGAGAAGACAGCTGACACCGCAAGGTTAAGGAAGCTGCTAGCTCGCCAACAGACAGTTCAAAGCCAATTAAAAACCGAAGATGGCAGATGGACGGAAAGCAGTGAAGATGCGGCAAATGTGCTCTTGGAGGCACATTTCCCTAACTGCACACAAGTCAACACAAACACACAAACGATACCTTCAACCACAAGGGTGTAAATTCCTGAAGATATCACATCTACGCGACGGATAATGTGGGCTATAGACTCCTTTGAGAGCTACAAATCACCGGGTCCGGACGGGATATTCCCGGCCATGCTGCAGAAGGTCAAACACGTGATCTCTCCATGGCTGAGAGAAATATTCAGAGGATGCCTCAGTTATGGCTATGTAGCCACGTGCTGCCTAAAGACTACAGACCCATAAGCCTGACGTCGTTCCTTCTAAAAACGCTAGAAAAACTGATAGATCTCCACATCAGAGAGAACACGGAGATGACTCTAGAACAGAACCAACACGCATACACGAAGGGCAAGTTAGTGGAGACAGCGCTACATTCCCTAGTAGCAACCATAGAGAAAGCACTACACCAAAAAGAATACGCCCTAGGCGCATTTCTGGACATCTCAGGCGCATTTAACAATGTGTCAACGGAAGCAATAATGCACAGCCTAAGAGCTGTGACCCCAACAGAAGCAGTGAACTCCTGGGTACAGAACCTACTGCGCAGCAGGAGAATACTAGCGGAATGGGGAACCACTACCACAGTCAGGGAAGCAAAATGCGGCACACCCCAAGGAGGAGTGCTCTCACCCCTACTGTGGAACTTGGTAGTCAACGACCTACTTAGAAAATTCAAACGGAAAGCCCCGAAGATAACCGCCTATGCAGACGACATAAGCATAATTATCACGGGCAGGTGTCCATCGACAATAAGCTCAGTCATGGACCACACACTCAAAGAGATACTAGCATGGGCCACGGAAGCCGGTCTAAGTATCAACGCGGACAAGACGGACCTCATTCTCTTCACGAAGAGATACAAGGTACCTCGCTGGACTCCACCGAAAATAAACGATAAAACGCTGATACCAAAGGAAAGTATCAAATACCTAGGGATAGTAATGGACAGCAAGCTGAGTTGGAAGCTCAATGTGGAGGAAAGGGTGAAGAAGGCCACCAATGCACTCTATATATCGCAAAAGATGTTGGGTAGCACTTGGGGACTATCACCTAGACTGACACACTGGATTCTAATCTGCTCTATATGATACTGGTATGGTGGAAAGCCACAGAGAAGTCCACATACCTGAAACGAATGGAAAAAACCTAGCGACATGCACTTACATGCATCACAGGGGCGCTGAGGACTTCACCAACTAAAGCATTACAGACCATACTGAAAAAAGACTGCACAACGTCTTTGCACGATAGGCAACATGGCGATACACAACTACGGGCATAGCACAATTGGACGGGCGAACATAGTCGAAACGGACTATATGACCCCAAGAAACAATTTTAACTTCACGCCCACGCTCCTTAGAAAAGATGACTGGCGCTCAGGAGCAGAGCAGTCAGCCATTAACATATACACAGACGGCTCAAAAATGAGGGACGGGGTTGGAGCAGCAGTGTACTGCGCCGAACCACCCATGAGCCTGACTTACAAACTCTCGGACCACTGCAGCATATTCCAAGCTGAGATATTCGCAATAAGGAAAGCAGCAGAAGCAGTCCTTGAAACAAATACAACACAGGACAAGTAAACATATTCGTGGACAGTCAGGCGGCAATTAAAGCCCTGCAGTCCTACCACATAAGCTCTCGAAATGTCCTGGCGAGCAGAGAAACACTAGATGCACTCAGCACCTCCAAAAAAGTGCGCATCTATTGGATTCCTAGCCATCAGGGCTTCGAAGGCAACGAGATAGCAGACACTCTAGCCAAGCAAGGTGCAATGGGACTCAACAGTGAAACTGCGGAAGTCCCAATCTCTCTGCGAACGCTACACTCCTACATGGAAAATAAAGCACGGGAGTTAGCAGATCTAAGGTGGACAAACACCTCTGACTGCAAGATCTCTAAAATAATGTGCAAAACATACAACCACAAACTAGCGCAATATATGCTTAAGCTACAAAGACATGACTGCCGGAGGCTAGTGGGTCTACTGACAGGCCACTGCCTAGTCGCAGTACATGCGAAAAGGCTAGGCATAACTAACAATGACGAATGCAGGAAATGCAAAGATCCAGGTGTCAAGGAAACGCTGGAGCACCTCCATTGCAGCTGCCCCGCACTGGCAGCACAACGACTACGCCACTTCCGAATTCCATTTCTGGCTTCGCTCGAAGAAGCCAGCAAGCAGGAACCCAGAAGGCTTCTTGCGTTTGCACGAAGTACACACACTCCGTAGGACCTCACACCGAGAAAGTCCCAACCATCTCCGACCACCGGCCCCACTAAGGACCCTTTAGCGGTCTATGTGTGACACTCCCCTGGGAGGGTCAGTCGGTCTAACCTAACCTAACCTATAATTATGTGATAATACTTACATACATATAAGTATAATTAAATTATAAAGTTTTGATCAATGAAGCACAAATAAGTAAAAAACAGGATTAATTTCACTGTATTATCTTCATTATAATATGAATTCAATTTAAACTACAGTCTAAGTAATACCCCGATTCCACTACAAGCAGGATACAAGTATATTATTGGAACTCGGGAATGTTGCTTCCGTTTGTATAAGAATCTATGCACTATGAGAATCTTGTTCAAATTTCCCCGTTGGTCAGTTGCATTTCCCAGTTGGTCGAAAACCGACCAACTGGGAAATGCAACTGATGTTAGAATTTAACATAACAGAGCACTGAACAGCACTTTTACATAGTCGATAGTATGAAATTTCCTATCGATACTCGTTTAAACAGTGCCAATTTGGGTAAAACAGCAGCTGGTCATCAAGTGCATGAAAAAAAAAAAAACCCCTGTTAAAACAGGATGTGGATGAATTGGATTTGTAGTGGAATCACCTACATGCAACCTAATGGAATTAGGGTATTACACATGGCCGGCTATGCTAACACCAAAAATTTAAAAAGTGGAAATAATTGAATTATACGGTATTTCGTTCACTACAAAATAAATTTGATTAATGTTATAGCGTCAACAACACGTGGTAATTATGCTGTTAAAATGTAGCTTATATGACACGTTCGTAGACTTTTGGTGAACGTTGTCAGCAATTAAGTTTATTTCAACTAGTATATAACATAGCTTAGATTTAACAAAACTTAGTGTCTAGAACAAGGTCTGGTTCAATTCTTCTGATTCCAAAAGTTGGTCAACCTTTGCGAAAAAAGCGGGTTTGAGGCGGTCAACTGACACTGCCGTTTCTTTTCCGTTTACTCGGAGAGTGAAAACTCTGTCGTTTTCGTGTTTAATAATTTCGTAAGGGCCAGTGTAGGGAGATTCCAGAGGTTGCTTAAGGGCGTCGGTACGTATAAATACATGAGTGCAGCTATGAATAATATTAAAAAAAAACAAAATTTTTGTTTGATATGATGTGCTGTTGATGTTAGTCGAATTTTCTGCATGTGTTCTCGGAAGGTACTTAAGAAGGTTGTGGGGTGTACTGCTTCGTCCGAATCAGCGAAAAATTCGTTTGGTAGCCGAATGGGTGCTTCATATAACATCTCCGCAGCGGATGCTTTGATGTCTTCCAGTTGGCAGTTGGCAGTAGTTGTGGACATGGTTTTTTTTTTTTTTTTATACTCGATACCGAAGGTAAAGAGTATATTGGGTTTGTGCAATGTCCGTCATGGTGTCTGTCCGTCTGTCCGTCTGTCCGTCCGTATGTTCGTAACTTTTTTCCACACCCTTCAAGTTAGAGACTTCAAACTTTGCAAATCTCTTTATCTATGGCATAGTAAAACAAAGTGTCAAGATGGGAGCTCTACGATAACTAGGGGGCTGGCAAATCGATAAACTCGATAACATCAAATCGATAGATGCAGCTATTTCGCAAGCCCTTACAGCTAGAACTACCAAATTTGGGGAGAAAATAGCTACTACCAACCCCCAAAAAACTGCATCAAAAATTTTGGAGCCACGCCCACCCATACCGCCCCCAGCCCCCCCGCAGTTTAACCCCAAGAATGCCCATATCTTCTACAGTTTTTGAGCTAGAGCCATCAAATTTGGTTCCAGGATAGGTGTTGACGATCCCCAATCAAATTCATAAAAACTTTGGATGCCACGCCTAGCTATACTGCCCTATCCGCCCTCAACCACCCCAACGCTTCGCTAAAAACGGTAGTGCGTGTATCTTCCAAAGTGTTTGAGCTAGAGTCTCAAAATTTGGTAGGTAGATAACTGGAAACGACCCCCCAAAAACTGCATCAAAGTTTTGGGGCCCCACCTACCCATTCCGCCCCCAGCCCCCTCGCAGCTAAAAAACAGAAATGCTTATATCTATTACAGTTTTTAAGCGAGAACCACCAAATTTTGTGCCAAGATAGGTGATTACAACCTCCAAAAAAAAGCATAAAAAAAATGGATGCCACTCCAATCCATACTGCCCAAGCTGCCCCAAACCGCCCCAATGCTTCACTAAAAACGGGAATGCATGTATTTTCCAAAGAGTTAAAGCTAGAGTCACCAAATTTGGTAGGAAGATAGCTGTTAACGATCCCCAAAAAACTGCATTAAAAATTTGGAGCCACGCCTCCCCGTTCCCTAGCCCCTTGCATTTTGAAATCAAAAGTGCCTATATTTTCCACAGCTTTTGAGCTAGAGCCGCCAAATTTGGTGCCAAGATTGGAAGTGAAGAAACCCAAAAATTTTGGATGGCGCCCCCACCCATACCGCCCCCAGCCCCCCTTCCACCATATTCTACTAACTTTGAGCTAGAGTCACCAAATTTGGAATGAAGATAGCTTTTTGGCATCCCCATCTGTACCAGACAATCTTTGAGGCAGCGTACACCCCTGCCGTATCCGCACACCATTGCAATCAGCTCTCTTTTAATCTGTTTTACTACTGGTATCGAGTATACCGCAGTCGGGTGCGTCCGACTGCAACGTTTCTACATGTTTTTTTTTATATTCGGTAAATTTAGTTACTTATTATGAAAAATTAACAGGAATAGGAAGTTTCCAGTGAAACTTACTATTATACATAACTTATTTTGTATGAGAGGTTAAATTGAATTAATTTTAATTAACTATTCGGGAGATCGAGGATGTGTAGTCTTTAGAGTCTTCGTACTGTTAGAGTATTATCTGTAAGATTTATGGCTAAGTTATTTTCGTGGCTATGAAGTCTATCAATGTATTTTTTACTAAATTTTTTTATTTCGTCCCTATTATAGGGAATTCTTAAATCTTTGTGTAAGCATGCATTCGAAATGTAGAACGGAGCATTACCAATGGAACGCAAGGTTTTTGATTGATAGCGCTGAAGAAGCGTTGGGGTGGTTGAAGGCGGATAGGGCAGTATAGATGGGCGTGGCATCCAAAGTTTTTTATGAATTTGGTTGGGGATCGTCAACACCTATCTTGGCACTAAATTTGATAGCTCTAGCTCAAAAACTGTAGAAGATATGGGCATTTTTTGTATTAAACTGCAGGGGGCTGGGGGCGGAATGTGTGAGCGTGGCTCCAAAATGTTTGATGCAGTTTTTTGGGGATTGATAGTAGCTATTTTCTCCCCAAACTTGGTAGTTCTAGCTGTAAGGGCTTGCGAAATAGCTGTATCTAACGATTTGCGTAATCGAGTTTATCGGTTTGCCAGCCCCCTAGTTATCGTAGAACTCCAATCTTGACACTTTAATTAACTATGCCATAGATAAAGAGATTTGCAAAGTTTGAAGTCTCTAACTTGAAGGGTGTGGAAAAAAGTTGCGTTCATACAGACGGACAGACGGACGGACGGACAGACACCATGACGGACATTGCACAAACCCAATATACTCTTTACCTTCGGTATCGAGTATAAAAATGCGGCCATTGCCAAGATGTTTAAAGTATTTAATGGCCTCAAATATAGCCAGCTGCTCCCGATCGTACGTAGAATAATTCTTCTCAGTTGTGCTCAACTTTTTGGAAAAAAATCCAAGCGGCCTCCACTCGTCTTCTAATCGTTGTTCTAATGATGCACCGATTGCGGAATCCGATGCGTCGCACACCAGCCGAAGTTCAGATTTAGGTGTCGGAAACGACAGGAGCGCAGCGTCAGCAACACTTTTTTTGCATGCTTCAAAAGCTAAAACGAGTTCTGGTGTCCACTCAATTTTGCGTTGATCATTTTTTTTACATCTTTTAGCAACTCAGAGAGCGCCGCCTGTATATACATATGATAATCGTGCTATGCATTTGCGATAATAGTTAATGACGCCCAAAAATCGACCCAGTTGGCTGATAGTGTCTGGGCAAACATAGTTGTTAATGACATCTATGGATGGTGGTTTTATGCCATGTTCGTAGAAACTGAGATAACTGAGAAAATTTACTTGTGATTGTGCTAGCTGGCATTTGCTCAGGTTGATACTTAGTCCATGCTTCTGAAGAACTTTTAAAACAGATCGAAGGTGTTGCTCGTGTTCGTAGGTGGAAGATGACATTACTAAAATATCGTCTATATAGCAATATACAAAATCCATGCCACGGAATATATTGTCCATGAAACGCTGAAACGTTTGAGTTGCATTTTTCAAACCGAATGGCATGTACTGAAATTCTATCAGTCCGAAAGGTGTGCAAAAGGCTGTTTTACTGATGTCATTTTCTGCCAGCCGCCGTCTTTCTTGGTCACCATGTGTAATGGGCTGGACCAAGGACTTTTTGATGGACGACATATGCCTTGCTCAATCAGGAAGTTGATTTCCTTCTTGGCAGTAGCAAGTTTCTCTCCCGATAGGCGTCGTGGTCGATCAGCGACTGGTGTTTCGCGTTTCGATATAGTGGCATACGTCGTGTTGCTTGGTAGCCTTGTTGGACGGCGACAACAAATTTGTTAAGGAGTTCTTAAAACTTGAACATGCCTTGCACTGTGGAAACGGATATTTGTTTCGCCTGTGCCAAGCATGCGGTTGTTGAGAGACCAGTAGTCGAGTCGATTAGTCGTCGGTTTTTAAGATCGATGAGAAACTGGAATTCTGATAAGAAATCTGCCCCAATGATCGGAGAGTGTACGTCGGCTATGATGAAGGGCCAACTGAAGTTTCGTCGAAAATCAAGGTTCAGCTGGATGACGTACTTTCCATAGGTATGAATTATCGTCTGATTCGCAGCGTACAGTGTCAAATCGCTTCGGGTGGTTTTAAGCTTA
Source organism: Scaptomyza polygonia (assembly GCA_035044585.1). Classification (NCBI taxonomy): domain Eukaryota; kingdom Metazoa; phylum Arthropoda; class Insecta; order Diptera; family Drosophilidae; genus Scaptomyza; species Scaptomyza polygonia. The sequence goes on along the minus strand of JAWNNU010000687.1, from coordinate 13,945 downwards.
ACCATTGTGCGTGGTATAACAGAAACCACAGATTCTGAGTCGATGAGAAAACGAATGTGGCATTTGCGATCGGTGACTTGTAGGCGCTGCTCTTGTAGGTCAGCTGATTGAGTTTTGGTTTCGCTGATTATGTTTTTGCTGTCGCAGGCCAGCGTGTCGTGCGACAGCTTTTTTAGTTTAACGACGAAAAAAGGGCACAAGGTGGGCGGCACTTTTGAGCACTCTCGCCAAATCTCTCACGATAATAACACAGCTTGTCCTGTTGTCCCGATGTCTGCTGGCCAGAATTTCCAGTTGAGGTGGAACCTCGTGATAAACTGTGTGTGCGTTCACGTGACTGGAGACGCTTGACTTCCTTTTGCAACATGTCATATTTTTGTGAAAGTGAACGAAGACTGTCAGCTATATCCTTCAGCGGTGTAGCAGCTGAGGCGGCGCAGACAGTCGGGCTCACAGAAGGTGTTGGATTATCGCCGATGGCAAAAGAACCGTTTATGTTACTTGCTTCGAGCATCTTGTCTGCAATTTTAGCAAGCTTGTCCAAGTCAGTTTCCTCCCAGACTGTAAGCAGTGGTCGAATCGACTCTGGCATTTCGGCCAAAAAAAGAGTGAGAATAATTTTCTCACATCCGGGGTCCGAAGCTAGTCAACGCATGTTGGACAAAATCTCTGAAGGCTTCGTGACTGTAGCACCTCCACCCTGCAGCAGTCGGCGTAGTTTCGAATCTGAAGATTCTTCGAATCTTTTGTAGCAAGCGATTTTTTATTGCTAAATGTTTGTTTTCGTTCGGCGGTCGAGATACTAAATCTTCCACTGTGAAAACCACACCCTCCTCCAAGTGAAGTGTCACTAGGTCAAACATGACAGTGTCATCAGCGATTTGGTGTAGACGAAATGAGCGCTCTACCTGCGCAAACCACAGGTGAGGGTTGATTTTGATTTGATTTATTTGTTGCTTATTAATCCTAGTGCTACAAGTAGACATACTTATGAATTAATGCACTAGTCACATTTGAAAATTACTCTTTAAGATAACAAAAGTTAAAAATACTTATATACTAAACATTATATACTAAACATTTGATTAGAAATTTGCAATTAAAAAGAAAATATAAATCGTATTGACTATTAAATACCTTAACTAAAGTTGCTATTGTTATTATTTCTATTTATGATTATTAATATGCATTAAGTGTCTTCAAACATGTTGCTGTAAATATGATTTTAATTTAGATCGAAAACCTGATGTGCTTCTAACGGTCTTAATTTCTAATGGCAGCTGATTCCAAAGTCGAGCACCCCATACAAAGAACTGCCTGTCGGAGCATGCAAGCTTAGTTCTTGGACAGACAACATTACAGGTTCTTAATGATACCGCAAAGCGTAATTTGTCATATAAATAGTCAGGCGTTCGTGTGTATATTATTTGGTGTAGCAGATTTAAAGTCTTGTACTTTGTCCAGTTTTTTAAGTCTAAGTCAAAAATACGATTTGCAAAACATGTAACATGAACATACCTACTAAGTCCAAACGCGTAACGTGCTATACTATTAAAGGCTACTTTAAGCTTATGCTGACTAGCAATATCACAATTTGCAAATATTTCTATGCCATAAAATAGTATGGGGGTAAGAAGAGTTTTGGCAATGGTTAATCTTGTTTTAACCGGTAGCCAGGGCTGTGTGAGCGCTAGGTGCCGAAGAACGCCGTAGGTCTTCCCCACAGCCTTATTGACGTGGTCTTTCCATGAAAGTGCATTATTGAATGTTATTCCTAAATTGTCAGCCTTATCCACATACTTTATTTCTACATTTTCAACGCACAGTTTACCTAAGTTGCCAACATTAAGTTTTTTTTTATAAATAACAATACATTTACACTTAGAGGGGTTCAAACAAAGGCCATTGTTACTTGCCCATCGAGATACACGTAACAGATCATTATTACAAAACATGACACACTGGTTAATCTGACTTAAAGGACGACTCACATATAACTGGACATCATCAGCGTTCATATGAGCTTCACACATAGACACAACATTTGGAAGATCATTAACATAAATTGCAAAGAGAAGAGGACCAAGAATTGACCCCTGTGGAACACCCCGGGTTGTTGTTATGAGATCAGAGGTGGCGTGTTGTACAACGACGGCCTGTTTTCTATTGAACAAATATGAGGACATAAGCTTAACTGCCGTGTTAGAAAAGTTAAACAGTTTGCTTAACTTTGTTGTCAAAATTTCGTGGCTTACCGTGTCAAAGGCTTTACTAAAGTCAAGAAGCGTTAGAAAAGTAACTTCACTATTGTCCATATGACTTCTTATGTCCTCAACAATTTTTAGAACGGCGGTTGTACAACTTTTCTTTTTCATAAACCCGGATTGCTTGTTACTAAGAAAGTTGTTGGTGTCCATGAATGTTGAGATTTGTGTTGCCAACAATTTTTCAAAGACTTTTGATAAAAATGGTAGTATAGCTATGGGTCTATATTCATTTTTATTTTTAGGGATGGGTGTAATTTTTGCAATTTTCCACATCTCTGGGAATGTGGATGTTGTTATAGCATTATTAAAAATATATGTTATGTGTCGTAAAACAAGTGGTAGTAACATTTTAATGAACTTTGGACTAATTCCATCTCTTCCACTTGCATTTGACTTGATTGAGAGGATTGCGTTAAGTACCTCACAGTCACTCACACCCACAAAATTAAAACAGCTAGAACAGTTATTCAACGACACAGAATTGACATACGGATTAAATGTAGCTGGACGAACACTTATGTTGACAAAACTACGATTAAGAACATTTACGTCCAGATCGTCATTTATCACAGATTTACTCTTTCCTATTCCTACGCTCTTCAACTCTTTCCAAAGCTTTTGCGATGAATTTATTCCATCAAACTTGCTACCATAAAACCTACGCTTTGCACTATTAATCAAGTCATTAACCTTACGCCTATTAATCTTAAATAGTTGAAGCAGTTGGTCAGTCTTGTAGCGTTTCCACTTCTCATAAAGCTTGTCCCTGTATTTTATTGCACTTCTAATATCACTGCTAAACCATGGGTTCAGCTTCGGCTTTACAACTATGGTTCTAAGCGGTACATGCTTATCGTGCAGATAGGCTATATTTCTGTGTAGCAGGCCTAGCTGGGTGTCCACAGAGGGAGAAGAGTATATACTGTCCCAATCACACGTACTACAGTCGCTGAATAATGTCCTAATATCTACATTCTTAAAATCCCTATATTGCATAGTTTGGTTAATATAGTCAAGTTGTGTGTTATAGGTCATAAAAATAAGATCATGTCTAGAGAATTTAGGTACTGATATTTGGTCGTACAACACAACTTTATCCCTATCATTTACGAAAATGATATCAAGAAGTGTATTGGTAGTTTGTGAAAAATGTGTTGGTGTTGAATCATTAACAAGGTTTAGACCAAGTGCGTTGAAATCGGATAATAAAGTTATTTCTTGGATCATATTACTATTTAGGTCACCAAGTATAATTACATCAGTGTAATTAACCGATACGTTTTCAATTGAGTCAATCAAGTCTGAATAATCTAAGTTCTTATTCGCCCTATACACACACCAGAGAAGCATCTTTATATCTTTGTTTACACCGTGTATATCAAGAAATAAATATTCAATTTGGCTGTCTGGGGGATGAGTTAATACAACCTTACACCTAATTCTTTTTGTCACATACACAGCTACACCACCTGCATGACTTACACGATCAGAACGAAAAACATTGAAGCCATCACAAATAATCGACAGGTCACTTAATTCTGGGAAAACCAAACCACGTTTCAGAGACACATACAATATCAACATTGGAATTTACAAAAATATAACGAAATTCATCCATCTTCTTAACAAGGCTTTGAGCATTTATATGGCAAATTTTTAAACCGCGAGCCTGCTTACATAAAACTCTAACCATGGCATGGTTGCCCACTTTGGAATCATTCAGGGTTATGGACATCTTAACAGATTGAATTTAAGACCTAACTGAAGCACACCAGAATTCGTTACAAAACTTAACACTAAATATGTTTTAACAATAATAACAACAACAATAGAAGGCACGTTAATTAAAGTAAAATACAAATAACAATAAGAATATATACGACATATGCAAAGCACATAAACAAAGACAAACTCAAATTGACGCTCATTCAGGCGCAGCATTAGCAGAAATTGTAGAGCTTTCGGCTTGAAGTTGTAAGAGCTTTTGAAAGCTCTCCACACAAATTGGCTCTGCTCTCTCACTGCTTTTAACATAAACGCATGAGCGTCGGCAGAAAACTGCAGATAAAACTTTCTGTCGCTTCATCTTCATAGCCTCTTTAAACACAGCGTGGTTCTCTCTTGTAAGCTGTTCGTTAATATAGAAGGGCGTGCACGCGTCAAATCCCAACAACTGCAAGTTTAGTAGTTGCTTTGTCGTCCGCCGATACTCTCCCGCTGCCCGCATGAGGGAGATCTTGTCACGTGCGTGTTCTAATTTAATAATTATTGCGGAGTCGACAACAGTGTTCAAATTTTTTGCTTGTTTGACCCTCCATATGTCTTTAAGTCTCGGTGCCGATGCCATTCCCAAGGAAAAACATAAGGTGTTAAAGATTGTTTTAAGTGACTCCCCCTCACAGAATGGGACCCCATGCATGCGGAGGTCATTTGCCACTTCCGCAGTTGATAGAGTCAACATTTTTGACTCAAGCAAGTCCACCTGTGCTTTTAGCGAGTCCAACGCAGCAGCATCTCTCTCCAGTTTTTCAACGCGCACACCGATTTTTTGAATCTCTGCACTCATGCCGTCTAGCCGCTCATTAAGCACAGAGAGTATGCGCGCTTCATATTCACTCATTTTTCTAGCTATCACATCAGCATGCTCCCCAAGACGCCGGTCGATCAGCTGCAAAATAGGGTCCAAGCCTGGCGCCTTAGCCTGCTTGATGTCTCCAATTGAGTTTTCGCGCAGTCTCTTTTGAATCGGTGCCATTGAGTTGATTTGATGTGTTTAAGTGTTTCCCGCAAAGTCACTGAGTGTTTTTGTTAGAGTGAGCTTTTATTCTGTGTGCTTTTGTTCTGTGTGTTCTGTTCTGTGTGTTTCGTGCTCACATTCGCTGCCAAAGTTATTTCTCTTTAATTGTTTGTTATTGTAATTTATGTTTCCCGCGTCAAGCTGGGAGCAAAAATTAATTTGATTGATTTTTGTTTATTGTGTATTAATTTAGCACAACATTCAAAAAGATCACATGCCACTGTGTAGATTACAACTGTTACTTTCGGTTTTTTTTTTAAAATAACTTTTTGGTAAAATAAAACGATAAAAACACGGAACGCAAAATAAAAGCGAAAATTTTGGCAAGCGTACCGTGGTACGTGCGTTTGTGCGTGGCGTCTCATCTCTGTTGGTGGGCTCGCTTGCCCGAAGTGACTCAAGTTGCAGCTGAAGATCTCGGATTTGAGCAACAACGTCTGCATTGGAATCTGTCATGGTGGTGGGCGTAGTCGATGATTCTTCTTTTTCAACAAAAACGAGTCGTCTACCTTTCAAACTTCGTAGATCGTACGGCCGTATACGCATAAAGTGCGCTGTTACTTAATTGTGAAATGCACGTATGTGTGTGTGCGAAAATTCCACGGAATCAAGGGAACTTGCACTGATTGAAGTTAAGCATGTTTTCGAATGTCGGGGTCACCACTTTGGTGAACGTTGTCACCAATTCCGTTTATTTCAACTAGTATATAACGTAGCTTATATTTAACAAAACTTAGTGTCTAGAACAAGGTCTAGTGTCGTGAATCGATCTGTTGAATCGATCGGAAAACTCTTAGCCCGCGTTAAGTTAGCAATCTATTAGCAAAGCTATCGAGTTGCCGTTCGATTCATCATACCCAAACTCAGATGGCGTTGCCAGATATTTGGGCCGCTACAGATTTACCATAGCAGCGCCATCTATTGATTACTTACTCAACCCAGTCGACAGGTATCGACATCTGTTAGAATAATTTGGAGTTAACAGATAATTGCGACTTTAATTTGAGATTTAAACTATCCTTTCTCTCAAGTTGGATCGAACTGCACATGGCGTGCGAATTTTGTTTTAATCGGTTAAGTGGTTTGGAAGTCCATTGAGGACAAACATTGTGACACGAGATTTATATACATTAAGATTAAAAAAAGGGCTTTAAAATTGAATGAATTTAAGGAAAATCGATATATTAGTTTATGAGCAATGAGCGATTTTTCGAAGCAACCATATTACAACAACTTTTTTGGATAGCACACTGATAACCGTAAGGTGAGACGTATTCTACGTCAAAATATTACAAAAATGAAACATCAAATAAAGAGAAATGAAATATTTATCTAATACTAGCTATACCGGTGGGCTTTGCTGCCCCACAAACACACATCCGACTGACATTTTCCGTTCTCAACGTTCATGGGACCGATGACAACTAATGCATCTTCAGTGTAATTAATTTCCGGTGTATAATGGAATGCAATGCGTTCGTATGATACGAAAACATTTCGACGATTTCGTGCAATTCGTCCAAGATCAACTATATTTCGATCTTGATGGGCTTCTGGTGTTTCGGCTGCACGTGTTTCAATCATCCTTATGCGCATACTTTCAATCCGAGCCACATTTTGTTCACGGGTTTCATTGGCGCGTTTACGTTGAGCGCGGCGTCGTTCGATGTTTAAACGATCATTTCGCTGCTCATTAGTTTGACTTAAACGTGCCTGCTCTGTTTGCAATTGATTTCTTTTATTTCGTTGTAATCGTTGCTGTTCACTTTCATTTGCACGTGCAACTGCCCCTCTAACTGATGCGCGAGTGTTTCGACCAATGACCTGCCGCTTTGAAGGCATATTTCAGTTTTAAAATTGAGAAAAATCAAAATTGAAAAATATTTTTCATAATTGTTATTCATTTTGTTTTTCACATTAAGCAATTGTGTATTTCACATGTTGCAGCACGCTTAATGTCATTGTTTTGTTGTTTTACTCACAATGTGTTGCAGTCTTATTTTTAATCGATATAATTGATAATCGATATTAAATACAAAAATACACATACACATTGAAATATATGATGGGTTGTGCACATGGTGAAACAATTATAAGGTGTTCTATTCCGCTGTGGCGGGGTACTTAGGTTTCGAAGAGAGCAGTAGGCAAGAGAGAAATAAGAAAGAGACAGCTATGACTTCATATACCGCACTGCTCTTGCTAGTGTTATTGTTAGCTGCAGCAAATGAAAGAATTTGAAATGAAAATTATAAAACAAATTTGTTGTCGGAATAAATTTTTTAAATAACAACAACAATATTGTCTCGACATTTTCAAATATAAAATCAACGAATTTTCCGCAACACAACTGCTCACTTCAAAGTATCAATGCATACTGACAAAAACTAAGTACCCCGAAAGAGAGCAGGAATGCGGAATAGAACACCTTATAATTGTTTCACCATGGTTGTGCACAGCACAGCACAGCACCGACAACAATCCACACGCGGCACGACAAAAATGAAATTCACAGCAAAAGATTGTATTTCACCATAATTAAACATGAGCACCGTTACTGGATACCGTCTCTGTATCAACGGTTGTTGTATGGAATGAAAAGACACAAAATTTATAAACAACCACAACGTCTAGTAAACGAATACCGTTTTGGATAAGAATCGAATATTCTTGTTTGAATACCGTTTTGGATAAGAATCGAATATTCAAATAAGACTAAATACATTTATATACACAGTCGGTGCACGCTACACAGCTCCGTTGTTGTAGAGAGAAACGAAGATCGAATATTGGAATAAAACAAAATACATTTATACACATAATCGGGCTCATATAGCACGCATCGACTGTGTATATAAATGTATTTTGTAGGAATGTACGATCTTCATTTTGGTGTATTCCACATAACGACGGAGCTGTGTAGCACTCATCGGCTCTGGTTTTTTTTTTGACAGAAACATCACAGACACCGAGACAAACATATCCTGAAAATTTGGATCATCATCATCAATCGGTTGTTTAGTTTTCGAGTCTATAAAACATACACAAATAAACAGAAATTGATTTTTATATATAAGATTTCTAAATAATATCAAATCTCACACCAACCCAGTTACTAATAATTGTAAGCAAAATCATCCCAATCACGCCACAAGTGTGAACTTTGCAGTTTAAGTTTTATTTTAAGAGCTAATAAATAAAAACGTCTCACATTCGTTTTAATTGTAATACTTAGGGCCGGTTTCTCAATGTACGGTTAGCTTAACTTTTCCAAGTTTAGTCAAAATTGAGTTTCTCAATGTTCGTTTATGGCTTAGCGAGCGATGAACTTAACTGATGCCTGAGTGCCGGCAAAAGGCCCAACCAAGCGTTGATTTCTTTATTATAGACTCGCGGCACGCAATGTTTGTACATATGATACGCCGAGTATCGGCCCAAACGACGCTTACGCAAGAATTCGTTAAGCTATTTTTTTAACGAATGCTGTTAAGACTGCATGCATGGTTTGACTGGAGTGAAAACATGCATGAATGCTGAGCAATACAAACTTGTCGCTAATTTTTTGTTCTATGGAAAATATTTTAAAAAATTGTTAAATCATCATTTTAATGTTTATAAACACTTTGATATAATGCACTAGATCTATAAAAATATCTATAATATGTTATTAACATGGTATTACATTAAATATAAACATGTATTTTCAATGGCATAAAAAAAGAGCACATGGCAACAATGTTCCACCACTAATGCCATATGGTTTGTTAACATAGCAATAAAATAAGAAGAGACAAAGCACTTAAGCAACGTATGGATATGCCGATGATTCTCAATGCGTAAGCAAACATTTCGTTCATTCTTGCAACGAAACTTTAAAGAAGTAATCAACGTTTGGTTGGGCCTTAACATTTATGCTTCGTTAAAGGGCCGATATAAATATCGCTAAAACCATCGTCAGGCAAACACCTTACTCAGCCGACACTTGTATTTTATTTATTTTATTATTATCCAAATTTTTTTGATTTGACTCCACAAGAACATCAACTGCATGCTCCTCAGCAACTGAAACGTTTTTCTTACGTTGCCGTTTATATTTTTCAGCCGGGCTCAATAAAATTAATGTTTTAATCATTTTTTTCGAATTTGGCAGTCACAAAACAAAAAAAATACCATATTAAACAGCTGATTTCCTCGTAATGGGTTGTCAGCACTATTATAGCGATGGTATATAAATGAATAAGGTTAACTTTGCATGAGAAAACCAAACTGATTTAACACGAGCATTAAAGTTATGCCGAGATTAACTAATTGGCACTTTAACTGGACATTGAGAAACTGGCCCTTATAAAATTATAATAACTTCAATTAAGTAATAAATTGCTATTTGGTGCTAATAAATAAAACGTTTTGTTGCGTGGCATCAAAATTTTAGCTGAAGATCTGTGTTTGATGTCAATTGCAATCCTCCTGGTATGGGTGGGCGTGGCTCCAAAATTTTTTATGCAATTTTTTTGGAGATTGTTAGTAGCTATTTTCTCCCCAAATTTGGTAGTTCTAGCTGTAAGGGCTTGCGAAATAGCTGGATCTATCGATTTTGCAGTATCGAGTTTATCGATTTGCCAGCCCCCTAGTTATCGCAGAACTCCAATCTTAACACTTTAATTTACTATGCCATAGATAAAGACATTTGCAAAGTTTCAAGTCTCTAACTTGAAGGGTGTGGAAAAAAGTTGCGTTCGACAAGCGGACAGACGGACGGACGGACAGACGGACAGACACCATGACGGACATTGCACAAACCCAATATACTCTTTACCTTCGGTATCGAGTATAAACATTTTATAGTGTTCAACTAATTACAAACCAATACACACATAACAATAAAGTGTCTGAAGATATTTAAAACAATCAACTAAAAATTAAAAACAATTAACTATTAATAAAAACAAATAGAAACGTTGCAGTCGGACGCACCCGACTGCGGTATACTCGATACCAGTAGTAAAACAGATTAAAAGAGAGCTGATTGCAATGGTGTGTGGATACGGCAGGGGTGTAGGCTGCCTCAAAGATTGTCTGGTGCAGATGGGGATGACAAAAAGCTATCTTCCTTCCAAATTTGGTGACTCTAGCTCAATGTTTGTTAAAGGTAGGGGCTGGGAGCGGTATGAGGGCGTGGCAGCAAAATTTTTGCTGCAGATCTATGTATCATGTCAATAGCTATCCACAAACCGAATTTGGTGACTCTAGCTCAAAGTTAGTAGAATATGCCGGAAGGGTGCTGGGGGCGGTATGGGTGGGGGGCGCCATCCAAATTTTTTTGGTTTCTTCATCACCAATCTTGGCACCAAATTTGGCGTCTCTAGCTCAAAAAACGTGGAAAATATAGGCGATTTTGATTTCAAAATGCACTGCGCTCTGGAACGGGTGGGAGGCGTGGCTCCAAAACTTTGATGCAGTTTTTCGGGGATCGTTAACAGCTATCTTCCTACCAAATTTGATGACTCTAGCTTTAACGCTTTGGAAAATACACGCATTCCCGTTTTTAGTGAATCATTGGGGCGGTTTGGGGCAGCTTGGGCAGTATGGATTGGCGTGGCATCCAAAGTTTTTATGCATTTATTTTGGGGCTATAATCACCTATTTTGGCACAAAATTTGGTGGCTCTAACTCAAAAACTGTAAAAGAAGTAAGCATTTATGTTTTTAAACTGCAGGAGGCTGAGGGCTGAATGGGTAGGTGGGGCTCCAAAACTTTGATGCTAATTTTTGGGGGTTTTTACCAGTTATCTACCTACCAAATTTTGTGACTCTAGCTCAAACACTATGGAAGATACACGCACTACTGTTTTTAGCGAAGCGTTGGGGTGTTTGAGGGCGGATAGGGCAGTATAGATGGGCGTGGCATCCAAAGTTTTTATGAATTTGGTTGGCGATCGTAAACACCTATCTTGGCACCAAATTTGATGGGTCTAGCTCAAAAACTGTAGAATATATGGGCATTTTTAGTGTTAAACTACAGGGGGGCTGGGGCGGAATGGGTGGGCGTTGCTCCAAAATTTTTGATGCAGTTTTTTGGGGATTGTAAGTAGATATTTTCTCCCCAAATTTGGTAGTTCTAGCTGTAAGGGCTTGCGAAATAGCTGGATCTATCGATTTTGCGTTATCGAGTTTATCGATTTGTCAGCCTCCGAGTTATCGTAGAACTCCAATCTTAACACTTTTATTTACTATGCCATATATAAAGAGATTTGCAAAGTTTTAAGTTTCTAGCTTGAAGGGTGTGGAAAAAAGACGGACAGACACCATGACGGACATTGCACAAACCCAATATACTCTTTACCTTCGGTATCGAGTATAAACAACAAAATGACAGCCGCATTAAGTGAAACAGAAGTTAATCAGGCGTTGTCACAAATAAGACAAGTTCCACAGTTCAATGGAAATCAAGACGCATTAAGCACATTCATCAGGAGGATCGAATTATTATTACAACTTTATCCAACTACAAATCCACGTCAACAGAGCATAATTTATGGAGCAATAGAAGTACAAGTCGTCGGAGAGGCACAACAGATTTCACAAGTGTCATTCGTCAATAACATTCAAACAAAAATTTTATTGAAATAAGTTTGCAAATCGATACCTTGAAGTAGCACGAAGGCGACAATTTGACATTCACCAGTACTGTTCAACACTCGACAGCAACCAAACATGAAGATTCAATTTATAAAAGACCGTATAAGTATTCACAAATACAACTCGAGGAAATAGACAAACAAGTCAAGGATATGTTAGAGCAAGGGATAATAAGAAAATCTTAATCACTTCATAATGCGCCAGTAATGGTAATTCCAAAAAAAATATATGTGTCAGGCAAACAAAAATTTAGAGAAGTAAAGCCCCCTTCACACGATCGGTTTATCTGTAGCTTTTTTTAACCGACCAAAAATGTTCGCATTCACATTATTCGCATCGGTTTAATTGAAAATCCCATCACTTTTTGTGTTTACACAATCTGGTTACACTTTTCTACTTCATTCAGCACAAACATATAAATTAACAAGATTAATATGGATACAGGCGAAAACATATTAGAGGTTGTTTGTATTTTATCCTCGTTAGCTCAAGCTAAGAATATTTATTTATTTATTTCACTTATTTTTAGCCAACAATTACTAATAAATTCCAAAAACGCCTTTTTATAAACAAATTTAACCAACGCAACAAAGAGCAGAAATATAACACGTTCTACTTCTCTCACTTTTGCGTCGGTTTTTGACAGGACCTAAAAAATGTTGTGAGTCCACACGAGAGTGCTGGCATTTTTTAAAAAAAAGCTACTGTAAAACCGACCGTGTGAAGGGGGATTAATTGACTACAGATTTCTGACTGAAACCACTATTGACGACAAATTCCCGATTCCAATAATGGACGAAATTTTAGATAAGCTTGGCAGATGCCAATATTTCACAACTCTAGATTAAGCAAAAAGCTATCATCGAATTCAAATGGACCCTAAGTCGATACCAAAAACACATTTTCCACTAAAAATGGGCAATACACACGTATGCCGTTTGGTCTAAAAAATGCACCAGCAACTTTTCAACGTTGTATGAACAATTTATTTTAAGATCTTATCTACAAAAATTGTTTGGTTTATTTAGATGACATTATAATCTACTCCACTTCATAAGAAGAGCACATTTTGTCAGTAAATAAGATATTCACAAATCTAAGCGAAGCCAATTTAAAATTGAAATTAGACAAGTGTGAATTTCTAAAAAAGGAAACTGAATTTTTAGGACATGTTGTAACAACAGAAGGTATAAAACCAAATCCAAACAAAATAAATTCAATAATAATTACACTATTCCAAAAACTCATAAACAAAAAAAACTTGGATTTTATAGAAAAATTATTCCTAACTTTGCAAACATAGTTAAACACATGACACTTAAATTAAAAATAGGAGCAAAAGTAGATATTAAAGATGAATCTTACATATGTATTAGCATTCAAAAATTAAAATTACTTTTAACATCTGACGCCATTTGAATACATCCAGAGTATGACAAACCATTTTGTCTAACAACAGATGCCAGTAACGTAGCTTTAGGACTTGTCCTAACACAAAACCATAAGCCAATATGTTTCGCGAGTAGAACCTTAAACAAACACGAAATAAATTACTCAACAATAGAAAAAGAATTGCTAGCAGTTGTATGGGCATCAAAAACATTCAGAACATATTTAAATGGTAGGAAATTTGAGATTTAAAGCGATCACAAAGCATTAGTATGGTTAAACAATATAAATGAACCAAATATGAAACTTCAGAGGTGGAATTTGATTACACAATCAAGTATTAACCAGGAAAAGAAAATCATGTAGCGGAAGCATTTTATTTATTTATTTATTGTCAGCTATGAGCAGCTGACATGAGAATAAAAGTAATTATAATAAAAGTATAAATAATTATAGTAAAAATAATTAAATTTTAAAGTAAAATTTAAAATTCTATGAACATCTGAAATTAAATTAAGATAAAATAGTGAAATAGTTAACGTTAAAGCTCTGGGAAGTTCAACAAGAAAATTAATGGTCCAACATTTGTTGCATGGATTGGGAAAAAACCCAGAAAAACCCAATCAGACCAGTTTAAGGTTAGTGATTAGTGGTTACGATTTGATAAAGAAAAGAGAATCGAGTGTTTTAGTACTGGAATTGAGGTCTCCAAAGAGACAAGGGAATAAAGCCTGTTATAGTCGGAACATAATAGACGAAATGGTTCATTAATTAAATAGTTGCTGGAGCAACGATCGAGGCTAAGAGGTACAAAGATTCGGGTTGATCTAATGGGTACGTTTAATTTGATTTGA